>LAPY01000558.1:49023-62602 GCA_000970635.1 Eragrostis tef
GGGTGGGGCGCGAATTTTTCCCCCCCCCCCCCCCTCCGCGCATGGGAACGCGCTTGCGTCCTCCTCCCCTAATCCTTAGCGCTGGGCTGAGTGGGTTGTCACTAGGCCTGCCTTCTCCGACCCTTGTCTTTCTGTGCAAGACTAGGCATCAACCATGAATAACACATTGCTTGTTCTTCACCATTGCTTTGATGGAAACCGGCATTCCACAGGGTAGGAGCGGAGCTGCGATGGGGACACGCTCCGTTGTCATCGGTGACAAAGAAGATGAATGGATTGACCTTGGAACAATTTTGTTAGATCATGAGAACATTTGTCTTCTAGATTTGGAACATTCTCCTTTTCTATTTGGAACATTTTTCTTCTTGATTCAGAAAATTCTACTTCTCTATTTAGAAGATTTTTCTTTTCTATTTGGAACAATTTTTTTTCCGATCAAAACAAATCAATTTTCACCGGGAACAATGTATGGCGGTGAGCTTCACTTGGCGCTGATGCAGATGGAGACGAAACTATGTGTGGGCTGTGGTGGCATCAAAGTGTGTTGTGGTGCTAAAGTGGGCTGTCTAATCAAAAAACAGCCCAACATATATGGGAGGTGGGATTCGGTTTGCCGAGGGCGGAATTGAACTGACACCCCTAGGATGCGGATTGGGTCAACTTGTCACACAGGTTGGAAAAAAATTTTGGCCAAACCGTCACACAATGCCCATGAAGCCTAAGGCTTGTTCCTCAAAAAAAAAAGAAGCCTAAGGCTCAGTAACCGTTTGGCGGACTCGAAGCATGATCATAAGGCAATGTTGCGCATACATCTCGGCATCCCCTAAAAAGTAAAAACAGGCATACGTACATCGGAAGAGGGAGACGTTGAGTCGACTCTACACCAAGGTTCTCATTACCGTTTCTACCGATAAAACCGGCCCCCACTGAGATGTCCGGTTTTCGGGAAAACAGAAAAAACGGTCAGAAACCGGATCAAAATTTAAATGACGAAATTTGAATAAAAAACTGTCAAAAATTTCTGGTAAACCGGATCATTCTACTTTTCTGTTTGGAACGTTTTTTCCTTCTCGATTTGGAACACTCTACTCTTCTATTTGGAACATTTTCTTCTCTATTTGGAACAATTTTATTTTTGATCAGATATATAAATTTTCACCGGAAACAATGCATGTCGGGGAGCTTCACTTGCGGGGCTTATGCGAACGGAGACGATACGATGTGTGGGTTGTGGTGGACTGGTGGTGTCTCAGTGTGGGCCGTCTAATCAGAAAACAGACCAGCATAATATATGGGCTAGATGTGTTTCTTGCGTGAGTTGCGTGAGACAACCCAACCAAGAGAGCATCAAAGTGAGCGATTCATCTTCTCCTCTTAACGAAATACATGCTCAGGCATGGTCGCGAAAAAAAAGCGATTCATCTCCAACGTGCTGCACCGGGCGGAGGTCGCACACAAGAATGGGATGGTGCAGGCACACTACTTCCACGCTCATACCAGGGCCAATTCTTCCTGTTCTGGTGGAGGCCCTGGCAGAGGCAGTGGGGTTGGGCTGCGTGATATCCGGTGGTGTGGTCACTGGTGGGATTTGTCCGCAGCATCCTTCGAGAGAACGGAAAAAACGAAATTCAAAAGCAAAAGGATGAAACAATTCTGATCAATTAACATTCAGATAAAAGTTATTTTGTCAATTTATTCGACCTTCACAGTTAAGAAAATATCACCTCCGTCAGTAGAGTGAAAGGTTGCAGTCGATACAGTATTTTTAGCCGTTGAGGACTTGAGATCTACTCAAGTTATTCACTAAATTTCGATCATATCACAGCATGTTATTAAAATTCATCAAAAAAGCAAAACAATGGGACATGCATATCAATATCTTCTTGTTCTTCTTTGTCAGTTCTCCAGTTACATCTCTTGCTCTTGCTACGAAACAGAAGCACCGCAGGTCTCCAAAGAACGTTCTTGTTACAATTCAATGAAGAAAGTGTCGTTTCTAATTTCTGGTAAGTAGCATACAATCTATGCACTTGCACCCCTTACGCTTGTCTATCTCAGCATAAATCTTGCCTTCCGGGTATTTTGCTAAGCATTTTGAGAGGCATCTACTACGGTCATGGCAATTCTTGTCGATGAAAGTTATAATACATCCGTCAGGAACTACTGAGCCACCAAGTAGTGCCGCCTTTGACACCCCATCTGTAGGTTCAATGGAGGAAAAGGATTCAGGATTGTAACACAACACATTTGTTATGATGTTTACAAGAAAACAAAGCCATGAGCTGTGCAATGTACGGTTATTAGGAAGTAACTTTTATGTACTGAACCTGAAGATACCAAGAAGAGGACAAGGCCAACTAGGAGCATCACCAGAGTTAGCCTCATCTTGAAAATAGCTGTTTGACAACCAATAAGATAAGTTAGTTGGATGTTTTTGATGCGGGTGATATTTGCCTATGGATCTTGAGAAGGTTGGATTGATTATATAGTAGATGTATGATGTTATTTTTTTTAGGAACAAATTTATGACCAAGTGAGTTGGCACTGTAAAGGTATGCAATTTATCTGTCAATGAGTTGTACGAAGTTAAGAGGAATTCACTGCAATAAAAATATGTTATACAATAAATGGTGCATATATAGAACAATGTGTTTGCAATAGAAGTAATTTATTATTGCTCGAGTATGCAAATATGTTGCAAATTAATTTTTTTTTTACATATTTCATATTAGCATATTTGGCTAATATTGATGTATGCTATCTTGGATACAACTCATTGTATATCTTGACCCTAAGGTATGATTTGATCTCTTCCTCAAATAATATAATAATTTATTCAAAATAATTATAAAAAAATTACATCACCATGGGATTGCAAACTATGTGAAAATAATAGATCCATAAAGTACAATGGACCTCCATGTCCACACACTTGGATGTGCTGTAGAGAGGCTCAGATGCAGTTTTTTATGGTCCAATGCTTTGGTTTCAAAGATTAAAATGCATCCACCAATATTTTTTCTCTCTTGCCTTTGCAAGGTAGCCACAAAGATTATAGCTTCTAGAGATGAAATTAAGAGGAATTCACTGGAATGAAATTCGTTCTTGAATAAATGCTGCACATATAGAACAATGCATTCGCAATAGAAGTATTTATTGTTGCTTGAGTATGCACATCCGTTGCAAGTTAATGTTTTTATGTATTTCAGATTTGCATACTTGGTGAATATTTATGTATGCTATCTTTTAATACTGCTCTTGGGTATCTTATCCTTAATGTTTGACCTAAGGTATGATTTGATATCTGCCTCAAATAATAATAATAATTTATTCACAAAAATAGCTATAAAAACAAAATACATCACGGTGGGCTTGAAAGCCATGTGACAACTGATCCATAAATATAATCGTGAATATCTGTTGCAAATTAATGTTTTAACATATTTCAGATTTGCATACTTGGCTTATTTATTGATGTATGCTATATCTTTTAATACTGCGATCATGGGATATCTTATCATTAATGTTGAACCTAAGGCATGATTTGATATCTGCCTCAAATAATAATAATAATTTATTCACAAAAATAGTTATAAAACAAAATAGATCACCGTAGGCTTGCAAGCCATGCATGTGAAAACTGATCCATAAATATAAGGGTCAATTAGATATTTGCCACTGCAAAAGTTCATAATCTGGGATCTGCCAGCACAAATGACCTAATATGACCAGTGCCATTAGATGTGCAAAGTTTAATGCTACATGCCACCGCCGTCAGGGCGGTCAACATTTTCCGTCAAATATTTTCAAAATGCCCATTTTACCCTTATCTTCAACCCCCGGCATCCAAACAACGGACCGCCAAGCGCCGTGGGCGAACTACCGGAGCCACATGTGCTGACCATGGAGCCGTCTCGCGCTGCTCCTCTGCCCCGCCACCCCCGTTAGGCAAGCTCCACGCCGCCTCGCCCCTCAATTCCGAGATCCACTGTTGTTGTTGTGGCCTTCTTCCTCTCCTGAGTCTCCTCGGTGCTCCACCGCCGGTCCAGCGTCTGATCAGCGAGGAGCAAATAGATCCATAAAGTACAATGGACCTCCATGTCCACACACTTGGATGTGCTGTAGAGAGGCTCAGATGCAGTTTTTTATGGTCCAATGCTTTGGTTTCAAAGATTAAAATGCATCCACCAATATTTTTTCTCTCTTGCCTTTGCAAGGTAGCCACAAAGATTATAGCTTCTAGAGATGAAATTAAGAGGAATTCACTGGAATGAAATTCGTTCTTGAATAAATGCTGCACATATAGAACAATGCATTCGCAATAGAAGTATTTATTGTTGCTTGAGTATGCACATCCGTTGCAAGTTAATGTTTTTATGTATTTCAGATTTGCATACTTGGTGAATATTTATGTATGCTATCTTTTAATACTGCTCTTGGGTATCTTATCCTTAATGTTTGACCTAAGGTATGATTTGATATCTGCCTCAAATAATAATAATAATTTATTCACAAAAATAGCTATAAAAACAAAATACATCACGGTGGGCTTGAAAGCCATGTGACAACTGATCCATAAATATAATCGTGAATATCTGTTGCAAATTAATGTTTTAACATATTTCAGATTTGCATACTTGGCTTATTTATTGATGTATGCTATATCTTTTAATACTGCGATCATGGGATATCTTATCATTAATGTTGAACCTAAGGCATGATTTGATATCTGCCTCAAATAATAATAATAATTTATTCACAAAAATAGCTATAAAAACAAAATACATCACGGTGGGCTTGAAAGCCATGTGACAACTGATCCATAAATATAATCGTGAATATCTGTTGCAAATTAATGTTTTAACATATTTCAGATTTGCATACTTGGCTTATTTATTGATGTATGCTATATCTTTTAATACTGCGATCATGGGATATCTTATCATTAATGTTGAACCTAAGGCATGATTTGATATCTGCCTCAAATAATAATAATAATTTATTCACAAAAATAGTTATAAAACAAAATAGATCACCGTAGGCTTGCAAGCCATGCATGTGAAAACTGATCCATAAATATAAGGGTCAATTAGATATTTGCCACTGCAAAAGTTCATAATCTGGGATCTGCCAGCACAAATGACCTAATATGACCAGTGCCATTAGATGTGCAAAGTTTAATGCTACATGCCACCGCCGTCAGGGCGGTCAACATTTTCCGTCAAATATTTTCAAAATGCCCATTTTACCCTTATCTTCAACCCCCGGCATCCAAACAACGGACCGCCAAGCGCCGTGGGCGAACTACCGGAGCCACATGTGCTGACCATGGAGCCGTCTCGCGCTGCTCCTCTGCCCCGCCACCCCCGTTAGGCAAGCTCCACGCCGCCTCGCCCCTCAATTCCGAGATCCACTGTTGTTGTTGTGGCCTTCTTCCTCTCCTGAGTCTCCTCGGTGCTCCACCGCCGGTCCAGCGTCTGATCAGCGAGGAGCACGCCCATGGCGAGTTCACCGTCGCTCCGATGTCCGCGCAATCGCCCCCACGGTCGAAGTCACGCCTGCACACCCCGGCCATGTTCTCTCCTGAGTCTCCGTGGTGCCTATCTTTGTAAACGGCTCATGGGATATCTTATCTTAATGTTGAACCTAATGTATGATTTAATATCTTCGTCAAATAATAATAACAATAACTTATTCACAAAATTGATCTTCCATAATTAAAGTACGAAGGACCTCCATGTCCACACACTTGGATCCGAGAGAGGCCCAGATGCATTTTTTGATGGTCCAAGGCTTTGGTTTCAATGATTAAGATGGATCCACCTAGCATCCATTTTGGCAGAAAACAATGGCGTGGCATTCATATTTCACGAATTTTTTTTTTAAAAAAAAATTCTCTCTTGCCTTTGCACGGTAACCTCATACTATATTATATAGAGCTTCTAAAGATAATAGGATCAAACCATCTATCTAACCATATAACGGTGAATTGTGAAATTTTAATCAACCAAGGTAATTACAAATTTCAGTGAACAATAATATAATCAAATCTTATCATATTCAATATTATGATGTTTGGTGTTCATCCCAGTTTCATATCAGTCTAAAACAAAAGAATGGGCCGTGGAAATATTTGAGCAACAGCCGCCGGAAGCAGCAGCAGAGCCATACGTACTGCGCGGCGCGCGGGCCGGTATAAAACGCCGCGCGCCCCGCGGTTTTAGGCACTACACCAGCGAGAGCCGTTCCTCCCCGAAAACGCGCAAAGCAGGCGCCGTCCGATCCGCGAGGGCCAAGAGAGCAGAGGAAGGCCACGGCCACGGACGCCGACGAGACGAACGCCAAGGAAGTTCCTGGTGCGCGCGCGATCGATGGGCAGCGTGGCGATGGAGTCGGACTACGGCGCGGCGCGGGAGCTGTCGCCGCTGCAAAAGTCCCGCGCGCTCTACCGCCCGGACCTCCCGCCCGGCCTACAGGTACGTCCGTAGAATCGGCCACACTGCCTTCTCTTCTCTTCTCTTCTCTTCTCTTCTCTTCTCTTCTCTTCTCTTCTCTTCTCTTCTCTTCTCTTCTCTTCTCTTCTCTTCTCTTCTCTTCTCTTCTCTTCTCTTCTCTTCTCTTCTCTTCTCTTCTCTTCTCTTCTCTTCTCTTCTCTTCTCTTCTCTTCTCTTCTCTTCTCTTCTCTTCTCTTCTCTTCTCTTCTCTTCTCTTCTCTTCTCTTCTCTTCTCTTCTCTTCTCTTCTCTTCTCTTCTCTTCTCTTCTCTTCTCTTCTCTTCTCTTCTCTTCTCTTCTCTTCTCTTCTCTTCTCTTCTCTTCTCTTCTCTTCTCTTCTCTTCTCTTCTCTTCTCTTCTCTTCTCTTCTCTTCTCTTCTCTTCTCTTCTCTTCTCTTCTCTTCTCTTCTCTTCTCTTCTCTTCTCTTCTCTTCTCTTCTCTTCTCTTCTCTTCTCTTCTCTTCTCTTCTCTTCTCTTCTCTTCTCTTCTCTTCTCTTCTCTTCTCTTCTCTTCTCTTCTCTTCTCTTCTCTTCTCTTCTCTTCTCTTCTCTTCTCTTCTCTTCTCTTCTCTTCTCTTCTCTTCTCTTCTCTTCTCTTCTCTTCTCTTCTCTTCTCTTCTCTTCTCTTCTCTTCTCTTCTCTTCTCTTCTCTTCTCTTCTCTTCTCTTCTCTTCTCTTCTCTTCTCTTCTCTTCTCTTCTCTTCTCTTCTCTTCTCTTCTCTTCTCTTCTCTTCTCTTCTCTTCTCTTCTCTTCTCTTCTCTTCTCTTCTCTTCTCTTCTCTTCTCTTCTCTTCTCTTCTCTTCTCTTCTCTTCTCTTCTCTTCTCTTCTCTTCTCTTCTCTTCTCTTCTCTTCTCTTCTCTTCTCTTCTCTTCTCTTCTCTTCTCTTCTCTTCTCTTCTCTTCTCTTCTCTTCTCTTCTCTTCTCTTCTCTTCTCTTCTCTTCTCTTCTCTTCTCTTCTCTTCTCTTCTCTTCTCTTCTCTTCTCTTCTCTTCTCTTCTCTTCTCTTCTCTTCTCTTCTCTTCTCTTCTCTTCTCTTCTCTTCTCTTCTCTTCTCTTCTCTTCTCTTCTCTTCTCTTCTCTTCTCTTCTCTTCTCTTCTCTTCTCTTCTCTTCTCTTCTCTTCTCTTCTCTTCTCTTCTCTTCTCTTCTCTTCTCTTCTCTGGCCATTGCGCAGCTCCAGATCCGCACGGCGCCTTCTCTTCTCTTCTCTTCTCATGCCGAGGCAGGCGACAGCCCGGGGTAGGTGCAGTGCGGTCTATCTGCTCTCGGGATGGTTCGGTGGGTGTGGGGTAGTACGTACGTAGTACTGTGTGTGGTGTGTTCACGCGGGCGGGGTTTGTTGTTGTTGGTGCGCCAGTAATGAGCCGACGACGACGCGCGCGCCCCGCCGTCGTTCTCCGCTGGGTCCGCCACAGATGGCCGACCGAGCGCCACAGACAGAGACACAGTAAAAACTCATGGCCTCCGTTTCTCCCGGAGATCCCGACGAGGCCGAGTGAAAGCGAGAGCGTGCCAATCACTAACCTCTACTACGTACAATGACTCGGTGCTTATCTACATCTAATAAAAATGAATCCTATATTCTCTCTCATTTTATATTATCCTAGTAGTAAAAAAAAGCAAGAATGTTGTGTTATTCACTGACAAGCTAACGGTTTGTTCATCGTTTTGACTTTTTCCAACTGGATGCTGGAACTCAGGGCACCACGGTCGCGGTGGAGTACGGCGACGCTGCGACCGCCGCCGACGTCGGCGGGGGCACGCGTTCCCCCACACCTACGGCCAGCCGCTCGCGCACTTCGTCGGGAACACGGCCGACCTGCCGGGCGCTTCAGTCGTAAAAACAGAGCACCCTGTCGTCAGGTATGCTCATGGTACAGGGACAGAGCAGCAAAACGGAGATATTATATCCCGAATGAAACACCACTCCCGGTTGTCATCTGTTTTTCACCTTTGCTCATTGTTTGTCCATGTTTGCTCAAGCTTGTAGAGACAAATCTAATGAACGAATCCATTGAATAGGATCAGAACAGTTGCTTATGTGCCTGCATATTTTTCCTGATGCGCATTCAAAAATACGTCGTGTGTTCGATGCAGGGTTGGTGTTGTCTTCAGTGGGAGGCAGTCCCCAGGAGGGCACAATGTTATCTGGGGACTCTATGAAGCTATAAAGGCGCACAACTCAAACAGCAAGCTTATCGGTTTTCTTGGTGAGTCCTTTGCTTTTCTTGACGTGACAGTTGTGATTTAGGAAAATCTCTGTAAACTGTATTGCTCCACTTCTTTCGTAGTTTCTACAAACCGTACAAGTTAACTAAACTATGAGGATATAGTTGTTCAAATTTCTTAACTGCATTTTTATTAATCGATCAATGAAAAAATCAGGGTCAGACTTTTACTAGTGGCAGAGGTTACATAAGATGTTTAGAGGAATCAACAACACCCCAGCGATTGAACTAAAATATGGAAGTACTTATATGTTGGGTACTTGGTTTCTTAGTATAGGTGCATTCTCAGTAGCCGTTTCCTACCGTGAGCACACTTGCTTCGACAATCATGACTACAAAAACATCTGATTGTTGACCTGATCCTGTATATGCTCCATTATTACTAACTTATTTCTCTTCTTGTGTTCACACAGGTGGAACTGATGGCTTATTTGCTCAGAAAACTATGGAAATCACAGATGATGCTCTTTCTTGCTACAAAAATCAAGGTGGTTATGATATGCTTGGTCGGACGAGGGATCAGATCAGAACGACAGAGCAAGTAAAGGCAGCAATGAATACTTGCCAGGCTTTGAAGCTGGACGCTCTTGTAATAATTGGAGGTATTACTTATTATATTAATCAGTTGTCTTTTTATCTATCATTTACATTGGTTGCAAACTATAATTTCTTCCTTTGCTTTTTAAGGTGTCACATCCAACACGGATGCTGCTCAACTTGCTGAGACATTTGCTGAGTCAAAATGTTCAACAAAGGTTGGATGAGATGCTCTCTTTTATTTAATTTTTCTTTAAGTTAGTTCCAAACCAGCACTGACCTTTTTTGTTAACAGGTAGTTGGTGTTCCTGTAACTCTAAATGGAGACCTTAAAAACCAGTTTGTTGAGACAACCGTTGGTTTTGATACTATATGCAAGGTAACGAGTTTCACGGTTCAAACTACTCATCTGTATTCTCCATCTTGCATGTGGGTTGTAGCACAATATCTTCATGTTATTGCACATTCATTACTCTGTACTTGGGTAGAATGTTTCCGTAGGAAAGTAGGCCAAAGATTTTCTTTCTTTTACCCTGTACTTTGCTGTATTTTAATATACATATGCTTAGTACTACGCTTTCGTAACTTTAATTTCATTATGAGCTGCAATAGTCATATAAACTTCTACATTTCGAACAGGTGAACTCACAGCTCATAAGCAATGTCTGCACTGATGCTCTTTCTGCTGAGAAGGTAAAACGTATACCAGATATTACTCATCCTAACATGCCTTTCATTATCACGATATGATGGAATAAGAAAAGTATGGAAAATTGCTTCCATTATAACAATATCGTGAGCATACATATGAAAAAAAATATATTTTGTTGCTGCTCTAATAAGAAATCGTCCCCAACTTGTTAAATTTGAAATGTGATCGGAGGATGTTGATTTTGGGCGGCTGTTCTGCTATGCAAATCTAATGATCCAATCTAGGGAACTTCTATGATTCTAAGCTCTAAAATATCAGTTGACTTAGAAATAGTACTCACAGTTTATTTGTAATTGGCTTCAATATTTAGTATTTCTGCACTTGGGTATAATATTATTTGGGTTCAACTTCATTTGAGTACAAAATTATGGAATGTGATTGCACATAAAATTATTTGGCCTTTGCAGTATTACTATTTTATTCGGCTGATGGGGAGGAAAGCATCTCATGTTGCATTGGAATGTGCTCTTCAGTCACATCCAAACATGGTCAGGATTCCTGAGTTTCCGTTGTATTGACCTGGTTGATTCATATGCAACATTTATTCATATTCATCTCACACGAATCATGCATAGGTTATCCTCGGCGAGGAGGTTGCTGCATCAAAACTTACTATCTTTGATATTACAAAGCAGATATGTGATGCCGTGCAGGCAAGATCTGAAAAAGGTTGGAATAAGTAATACTTGGGAAGCGACATGTACTCATTATACTGTTGCTTACAAATATCATGGTTTGCACATATTTTTAACGATAATGTTATCCTATGCAGATAAATATCACGGGGTTGTACTGATTCCTGAGGGGCTTGTTGAGAATATTCCCGAGCTGTATGCTTTGCTTCAGGTCAGTATTCCTACCTGACTTATAAGTACGGGGTTTATCGATTAAAAGCTTTATAGATTGAGCTCATTTTGTAGGAAATTCATGGGCTACATAAAAAAGGAGTTGCCACAGAGAATATTTCTTCTCAACTTTCCCCTTGGGCGTCTGCGCTGTTCAGATTTTTGCCTCCATTCATTAGGAAGCAGGTACAGATGCATTTGTATCTGTTCATACTAAGAAATTCATAATTTTAAGAAGGTTGTTGTGTATTCAAATTCAATTATAACGTTTCTGGAGTGCAGCTACTTCTTCATCCTGAATCCGATGATTCTGCTCAGCTTTCCCAGGTCCCGTAGCAATTCAATTTTGTTTCTTAGTTCATTTGACATTGTTCACTGCGCATTCAAGGAAACGTTTATCTATTTATATTTTCAGATTGAGACAGAGAAACTTCTAGCACAATTAGTAGAGGATGAAATGAACAAGCGCCTGGTAACAAATTTACCTGTCAAGATTTAGTTGTTACAAGCACTGGTTTTACCAATGCACGTTGTGTTTGGCTTTCCTTGCAGAAGGAAGGCACTTACAAAGGGAAGAAGTTCAACGCAATTTGCCACTTTTTTGGCTATCAAGCAAGGGGCGCCTTGCCTTCCAAATTCGACTGTGATTATGCCTATGTAAGTTTAATTAAGTTCAGTTTGCTGTTTCCTTTCGTTCAGAAAATTTTTTGCTGTTTCCTAAGAATGTCGTTACGTCTGTTAAATCACCATTGAATTGTTTGGTTAGGTCCTTGGGCACGTATGTTATCACATTATAGCTGCTGGTTTGAACTGTTACATGGCCACTGTGACAAATCTAAAAAGTCCAGTAAACAAATGGAAATGTGGTGCTGCGCCTATTACGGTGAGTATTTGGCTATTCATGCCCATTTTAAATCATATCAGATTTCCATAAGAGTCCAGGTCAAATTCTAAGGTTATAAACCTTTCCAATAATTTTACATTACCAGTCTATGATGACCGTTAAGCGATGGTCGCGTGGTCAAGCCACCAGCCAAATGGGCAAGCCTGCTGTCCACATGGCGAGTGTCGACTTGAAAGGAAAAGCATACGAGTAAGTATAAATGCAGCTTTCTACTTAAGCATCATCTCTGCTGTGGACATTCTTAAGCTCTTTTCTTCTGTTTGTATCTATGTCATGTTCATTTTTTTCTTCTTTTCTTCTCATTGTATCTACGACATTCCCAGGTTGTTGAGACAAAATTCTTCCAAGTTCTTATTGGAAGACATCTACCGAAACCCTGGGCCGCTTCAATTCGACGGACCAGGCGCCGAGACAAAACCTATTTCATTGTGCGTTGAAGATCGAGACTACATGGGAAGGATAAAACAGTTGCAGGAGTACTTGGAGAAGGTATTTCAGTTATACTTTGCTATTTGACACTTTGTTCCATTGCAACCCATCACATTGCATTTGCATCGGCTTACAATTCATTTATTTGCTTATATTGCGTTTACTTCTCACCATGAAGGTCAAAAGCATTGTGAAGCCCGGGTGCTCGCAGGATGTCTTGAAAGCAGCACTGAGTGCCATGGCGTCTGTGACCGAGATGCTGACCATTATGTCTGCCCCGTCTTTCGCTGGCCAGGCAACAATCTGAGCAAGAACACAAAGATGTCACATGCTGTGGTTCTATCCGGTTCTCTAATAATTGTTTTGTATCCAATGCGATGTGCTTGAAATCTTCAGTAGAAGAGTAAAATTAACAATTGAAAAACAATTTGTGTGGTAGATGTAGCTAGATCGTAGAACTTGACATTTTGGCATAACAGGTTATTTGAAGTTGTTTAAGGGTGCATGACCATTGATTTGAAGTTAACAGACATATTTCATCAAACAAATGATAGTATTTCACAATGCTGTGAGTGATCCGTAAGTGTGTTGGTATGCTGGAGAGCTGTGGCTCAGTTTGGAACAGGGACAATTGTTTCGAATACAATGCGATGTGCCAGAAATCTTCAGTACGTAGAAGAGTAAAATGAACAACTGAAAAACAATTTGTGTGGTAGATGTAGCGAGATCGTACAACTTCACTTTTGCATAACATGTTTTTTGAAGTTGTTCAAAGGTGCATGGCCATTGATTTTAAGTTAACAGAAATATTTCATCAAACAAATGATTGTATTTCATCCTACGCACAAAGTGTATGGACTGTTTGTTTGGAGCCATGGGGAACGTAGACGTGTAGTAATTTTTTTTAAAAAAATGCAGGTGTCGTATTTGAGAAAAAGAAAGCATAAACATTTCAAAATTACCGAGTAAAGAGTTGTTTTTTAATGACGAGTAAAGAGTTTGTTGCTCGGATAATTAGCGAGTGAAACAGCATGTGAAGCAGGCCTGGGCAACAGTATGTGGAGCAGGCCTGGGCCGGGCTTCTTCCACATGCCTCTACTTGGGCCGCAGAATTGGGCTCTTCTTACTTCTTTCCTTCTCCCCAAGAAAAATTCTCCATTCACCTCCAGCCATCTAAACCCGTCCAAAACCCTAACCCCGCACCGCAAGCGGCCGCCGTCCGTCCACCCCCGACTGAATCCAGCAGCAGAACAAAGCCCCAAGCCATGTCACCGGCGACCCTCGCCGCCCGGCTCCTCCGCCGCGGCGCGGCGTCCCCCTCCTCGCCGCTGCGCGCGCTCACCCGCAGCGCCGTCCACTCCTCCGGGCCCGCTCCTCTGCCGCGCGGTCTGCCCGCTGCCGCCTCCTCCGCGTTGCAATGGATGGCCGCC
>LAPY01000558.1:158157-168902 GCA_000970635.1 Eragrostis tef
CCCCCCCAAAATCCCTGCAGCCAGATCAATGAGAGTAGGTAAACGCAGAGACGAATAATCACATGCTTCTTTAGTTCAAAAATACAGATCCATCAGCAAGGACTAAAATCTGTCAAGAGCTACGGCAAAAGTTAAATAAATAACATGGACACGTTCTACGATTCTAGTTAAAGTTGAAACAAAGAGGAATTCATGAAAAAAACAAGTTAAAGTTGAAACAATGCATATACACGTTGACATAGACGAGCAGATGACTTGATATCAGAAATTTGGTTCTGTTGTCCATATATACACACATAACAATTAAACAACCACCATGTTTTTTACTTCTGATTTTTGCACTTATAATTTCAGTTTCCCCAAAAATCTACCACAAGCCTTAAGTATTGAGGGATGCAATTCAGATCCACTCACCTTTTCATAGAAAAGAAAGAGGAGCTCCGTGGTAGGCCGGCCACCGCAGATCTGGGCGCTGGAGAACCGGCAAGGCGGCAAATCGCGTTGGATCTCAGGCGTAGAAGGCGTCGCTCGAGAGTCTCATGTGGACGACGAGGAGATGGCAGACAGGCATCAGCGCTGCGCATGACCTGCCTAGCTGCCGGGGGCTCATGCATCGGTCGGGGAGTGGGTGTGAGAGAGCGGCGACTAAAGAGCTCAAGATTGCAGCGGAGTGGGCGAAATAGAAAGAAAGAGATGCGGGCGAGAGTAAGATTGCGGCAGGGGACAAAAGGACTCGGTGGATTGGGGATTTTAGGGATGCGAGGATTTTTCCTGTGAAACAAGGAGACGACCGTCAGTGGTATTTTAGTTTCCGGTAGTGAATCCGTAAAAAAACACCTTAATTAATCACTCGGTGGTATGTGAAATCATGTCCAAAAATTAAACACCAACTTATAGGGAATTAGAGACAATATATGCTATCCTCACATAGATCTTTGGTCCATCATCATATTCTATGTGTTCACATAGTCACTATCTTGCATTTCATTGTCATACGATCATGGATTTGTTTCGGATGCTGCGTTGATAATATAGGGAAAATTGAGATAATTTAAGAAACCCACCAAAAAGTTTGGCCTCATAGTCACAAACCCACCATATGTCTAGAACCTGTTTCACAAACCTACCATAAATTTGAGGTGTAGTTTTTACAAACCACACACATCTGAAATTGTATATTTATTGATAGGCACTGCATGGCAAGTCGATATGGTATATGATGTTTGATATATATGTGTAGCTGACATGTGGGACCAAAAGAGCATGATACGGTATGGGCCAAAAATGGTGGCTTTATGAAACTACACCCCAAACTTACGGTGGCTATATGAACCAAGTTCTAGACTTGTTGGTGTTGTGACTATAAGGCCAAAATTTTGGCAGGTTTGTGAAATTAACGCGAGAAAATCAGGTTCAACAGATGTATATTTGATCAGTTTTGAATCTGAATATTGCAAGCCAAAGCACTAATTAAGAAGGTATGAATTAACTCTGGAGATTTCAGCATTTGAAAAGAGAATGTTAATGAATATTTTCTAGAGAATGGAATCAGAGAGTATATTCTATCCTTACATAGATCACCAGTGCATCATCTAGCTTGCATTGCATTGTCATACTGTCATGGATTAGTTTGGGACGCTTGGTTGATTAAAATATAAAGAAAATCTGATGCATTCTAAGTTTGACCAGTTTTGAATCTGATTATTGCAAGCCAAAGAACTAAGTTGAAGGTTTGAATTAACTCTGGAGATTATTGCAGGTCAGCACGTGAACAGGGAATATTGTTACCGCATAATGAGAATTCATTTCAGGAAGACCTAGTTCCTCTCCATTATGCGTCAGCTTTTATTGTTCATATATGTAATAGGTGACTCATTGTTCTTATAAGTATCGTGATCATAAGGCACCAAAACACGCCACTTGCAACCAGGATTAAATACCAGCCACAGCATATATAGGATGAGGGATATATGAAATGATCTAGATGATCCATACAATATACCTATTCAATTTAGAATTCACAAGATTTTGCAGCTTAATAATGAGTATATTGATCGCAATCCTCACAGCATGTGGTAATAACTTGTTTACATAATCCATATTGCAATGAAGACATGTATTGGGGTTCTTTGTCAGTTAATGTTTGCCTTTCATATCTGTTGTCACATTGGACCCAGAAAATCAAACAACCTCCCTTCACCCCCTGGGGGATATCACAAGGAGCTCGACCATTAAAAATTTTAGATACTCCCTCTGGTCTCATATTACTTGTTTATGGAGGGTAACCCAGGTGTTCTTTTTCTTGATGTTTGGAGTGTGGGAGGTCTCATGTTGGAAATGTTTGCCCCAGAATGTTTGTAACAATTAAAGTTCAAATGGCCCAATGCTTGAAGCTTGCGCACTACGTGTATAGCTCCGAGGCTCCCACCGTTTCGATCTAATAATAGATTGATCATGCACGTCCAAACCAAAAAATAACCTTGTATTAATAAAAAATGCACCAGGGACATAAATCCAGCCGCTCAGCTTTCAGTGCTAAGTTCAAACTTCCCAGACGACAAACGCTAATTGACAGCATACGCACGCAAATGTATTTAATATGGACAAAATTAGTAAAATACACACTAATTAAGTACTCGATGATATGTAAAAACTTTTCCAAAACATCAAATATGGGTATATATGATATCCTCAGACTGATCTTTGGTGCATCATAATGTTTGATGTGTTCACATAGTCACTAGCTTGCATTGAATCGTCATACGGTCATATATTTGTTTGGGACACTTGGTTGCATAAAATACTAGTAACAATGTACGTGCGCCACACATGTATCTAAAATGCTCAAAACAATATTCAAGTTGAAGCTGATAATATGATATATATATATATATGGACAATAAAATCATTTTAATAAAGCCAGAAAATAGTAGTAGATTTGGTAAAACAATAAGATGCAAGATATAATATTTTCCATTCACTGAATGACTAATTATCTTTGATAAGACGCATGAAAAAACCCTAAAGGGATACATTATGGTTCATTATCCTTGTAAATCAATAAATATGTGTAGCACATGCATGCATGGAGCTGTTGTAACCATCATTTAAAAAAAATAATGTTGCTACTATAAATTAGTTTATATCACAGTGAAGACAAGGTGGTTGAATACCCTATTCTGCTCACGGTATCAAATGTTTCTGTCAACAAAATTAATCTATCCTAACATGAAGGAAATGTTGATCACTGTTTATTACTAAATAAAAGTATTCTTCTATTGAAAGGAACAATGACTAATAAATTATTACTTTTATTGCTTGATGACATATGTTAGAAATGTTGGCCTTTTCCACTACCACTCAGGAAATGAAAGACAAAACGTACTTGATAAGATCACTAAAACCAGATATAACCCAGAAAGAAAAATTGGCTCACCTCTTGAGGATGGCTGCTATGTTTTCCCGCTCTCCTTGCCACGTTTTTTATTCTCCTTCCAACTGCAATATTCGGAAGGAACCTAAATGAAATGAACACAAGATCGAGTGAATAATGTTTTTTTTGGAAATTCAGAGTTCAAGATAAAATTAGGAATGATCAACTATTTATTTGAACTGTTCAGAAGTAAAACTGCTGAAATTTTTTGAGTTTAGGCAGTTCACAGTACACTATGTTGGTTTCTTCATGAATATGCAACACACCGAGGAATTCACTGGATGGGCTGACATTCAATTAGAAGAAGGCATGATCGATGTGGGCATAAACGGTGGCACATGAGGTCACAGCACAGTGAACAATCCAATTTTAAGTGCCAAATGCTAAATAAAGACTAGAGAGCCACTCTATGTTTGGGATACATGGATATTCATATTTGAAAAGAAAAAAAATGACATCTCAGTGTGGACAATCATTTTTACAAATAAAAAAGGGCTCCAATCTCTCTTGATTTAAAAAACATTCTCCAGAAAATATCAGATTGATTTTCTTTGAGTAATAGAGATGGCTTCATTTCCACTGTAATCAGAAACATTTATTGCCACAAAAAAATCATATAGAGAATGCAAGGATTAGAGAGTCTGAGGCACAAAATGTTAATATAGGTGACGCACATAATGAATTATTTCAGCAATAAACATCTGTTCAATCTATTGAACATGAGGACATTCATGTTCTTGCCAGCTCCTGCCACCTATTAGTGCCCGGCTAATACAACAATATTGTGTAGGAGATCCAAAGATTAAACTCACCATTCAGTATGTATAGGAGTTACCATGTTCTTGATCATCAAAGATCGAAAGGTTGAGCTTCTCTACCAAAGAAAGCCGTCGGGGCGGTCTTCCCCCACGGGTCGAGTTTTTTCTATCATGTTCTGGATAAACTCTTAGAAGTTTTACTCCAGTAGAACTCTTCTGCAGCTCGGATATTCAACCTGACATACACCTTTTTTTTCTGGAGTGCTTTTTATCACATTCCCTATCATATTCTACTGACATTTATCTTTGGACGAAATCTATAAACTAAAAAATATCAGAAAGTGTCAGCAGGAGCTTTCATCTCACCCAAGAAAATTTCAGGTTGCTCATGTTTGTGTTGAAATAAGGATCAGGCAGATGCAGGTTTTCCCGAATCAAAGCATGAACTTCTGTAGAACACCCAAAAAAGGAAGAAGGCTCACATGTATCAAATAGAAAATCAGACGCATAAAATATGTATATCTGACCAGTTATTATTACAAGCCAAATATTTAAGTTGAAGGGGTGAATTAGCCTCTGGAGAATTACTGCATGACTTGGAGCAAAAGAAAAAAAAACAAGTTGGAGCAGACATGTAAGAATAGCAAGTTAAAGAGGGAGCAAGAAAGGAGGATCATGTTTTGTGATGTCAACACGTTTTTTTTTGGAGACCAATTGTGATGTCAACGGTTTTGAGCCAGATGTGAAAACCTATGTGTGGCAATGAGGGCACAAGTTGCATGCAGCACAAAAGCTGGCTGACCTCAACGCTGGTGCTAGTGGCACTGATAGCTTTTGATGGTGGTAGTGGCGGTGATGGTTAAGGGAAAGTGACACTTCTATATTTTTGTGATGTTGGTTGGACTATGATTCTCTTTATTTTGTTTCCTGTACAATTTGTGATTTGGATGGACTATATTTGCTATGTGGTGTCATCAACTATGCCATTTTCATGTGTCAAAATTTTTAATTTTAATTATCACATTTCAAATTGTGGATTTGAATATGCTTCAAATATGGATTAGAAATATTAATATTCTAATATATGTCGTGCCAGCCTAGATTTTAACATACAATGCATAAGGTAGCACTATATTAGATGAGAAAAGATAATAGAGGCTGAAGTTAACTGCTCAAAAAAGAGCTTCGGATAGTTGGGCAGCCCGTGTTAAGGAATTAGGAGCCCTGAAGATGCTCTTATGCACACATGCATAAGGTAGCACTATATTAGATACTCCCTCTGTCCAATTAACCACTGAACAAATTACTTTACTCAATATAATCTTAGCATTGCATAGATGAGAACCAGAAAATGGACTTATCTGTTCCTTTGCAAAAATCGATTTTCAAGATTATTTTGATTGTATGGCATAAACAAGCGAAAGGAATATAAATAATCATTGTTCAATTCAGTGATGTTTGAACTTACTCCTCGCATGATAATAGAAAGTTAGAACTTTAGAATATTTTCTGAAACAGAGGAAAATGGTGGCTTGGGGCTAATTACTGACAAAAATAAAATAAAATGTAGAAAAAAGCTGTATATATTCCATGCTAACACACGGCTAGTACAACATACAGCAACACTGAACAGATCTTGCATCAACTAATTTTCGACCGATAAAATTCCCAAAACTTAAACCTATAACTGAAATGTATGTAGAAGAAACTTATCCTAGGATAAATAGATGCAAGATAAAAATGAATGTTCCATGGGAGAGGTCTAGGTTCTCTAGGCCTTCAATCTTCGTCCACAAGTCACTTTTTGTTCGCAAGCATTTCCCGCGTCGTAGCTTCATCATCAGTGCTAGGAGTAATTGAGCCCAGCCGAAGTGTCGAATCAGGGTCATCATTGTTATAATTCTGACCCATGATACCGCCAAGTCCATTGGAGCTTGAACTACCAACATCAATTTTCATACATTGCTGGAAATTCGCAAGCAGAGGGAGTGTGTCTATGTTTTTTACCGGATGCTGTGTTCTGACATTAAGGAATGATGAACTTGCTAACTGAGAAATGAAGGGACGCCCAGCATAAGGTAAAATGGTGGTATAACTTCCTAGTAGAACCTGGTTGGTCCTGTTTGGTTGTTGCGGTAAGGCTTGATCAGCCGAGCCTGAGGATGGAGGACTTGGATGTCGATTACTGCATAAGAAAGTGTAAGTATGGTCTGGACAGTACTTGATATGCTCAACAGTCCCCTTGGCCATGCCAGAGGTGACATGTTGTTTGCAATGGGCGGCCATGGCTTGCTGGGTGTTGGACACTTTGCTGCACTGTAGGCATACAAAAATAGGGCTTACTAATTCTCTCCTTTTCAGATCCATTATGATTTTTGCCAAGCAAGGTTTAGGAAGGATTGGCTTGGAGAAGTAGGCTGCCCATGAATTGTTCTCCACGGAGGACATAGTTATGAACAAACAAGGAATAAACTCAACTTCGTTTCGTTGTGTACTTTTTCCTGTTGTGGCAAGGGCTTCTTATAGGGGGCTCAGCAATTGTCTGCTCGTTGAGGGGTGCACCAGATTTCATGCACGTGCAAAATAAAATTTATCATCCGCATGTTTTCTTAATTACTTTTCCAGATACTTATAAATCTACAACCATAATTGCTTGCATACTGCACAAGATACCACTCATTAATGTTAGCTGAATAAAATAACATGTTTTACTTACTATAGTGGTGTGACGATTGAAATGTATTAATAACAGAATCAAATAGAGATCTTATTTGAAATATGCTTGTAAATAACTGATCCATCAAACAATGGTGTCTAACAATCTTTGTTCAATTAGGTTTCACTAGCATCATAATCAAAGACTCAGAAACAATATAAAAACAATATAAAAACAACTAGAATGTGCATATCTGTGTGTTCTTGAATAAATGTAACATTAATGAAAATTTATAAGTGTTGTCCTTAGGGGAACATACTTGCTTCGTTTTGAGAGAGTATTGCAAAAAGAAATCCATTGGGAGGAGGTGGTGATCGCATGCCATATGTTGGAAACGGTGGCCATGAGCATGTTCGCCAACCATGGATAGCCATGGCATAATAGGCTTGCGAATGAGAGCAGCACAGTGTAGTGATGAGCACACCTGCAACAGCCAATAGGAGCTCGGCAGCGAGGTGGCAAGGATTGGCGACGAACAGCTCTGAAGAGGATGGAACATGGCAAGGCACAGCGGATGGAAAGAGGCGGGGGCATTCCTGGACCGGACGCTGATCTTGTCCAACAATCGTCACTCTGCTTATTAGATTTATGATAAAACAGAGAAACGATGTTTTTATATATTAACTCATCCATAGAACTTAAGATAAAGCAAAGCATGCTGCCATGCCATGTCGGTCAATTTGGTCTTTTTTCAAAATATTAATGAAAAATGTAGATTAGGGCCTGATTTGGAAAAGTTGCAGAAATAGGTACTTGCAGTCGGTCATATATACCGTGACCATAATAGGTCACTAATGCCCCCATGTAGTGGGTCCAATCGGTTATCCAATAACCGACTTGCCAATTTGGTTCTTCTGAGCTCACTACCAGGCCTACCGGTCCCGGTACGACCGGCAAGCTTATTTCATTCATGCATGCAAGCATACGTGTCATTAGGGGGGCATACAAAAGGAGCATAGTGTCATTGAGGAGGTTAGAAACCACTTAAGATAAAGTACCAATTTTTGATAAAACATGGGTTCAGTTTTTTATGCTTTATTTGGCGCAGCAGCACCAACTTAAGATAATCAGGGAAGGGGGCCTGTCGGTTGCTGGGTTACCGACAAGATTGACACCTACTGCCTACGTGCAAGCCTCAGCAACCGATTGGTACTGGCCGGTTTTCCCCGGACCGATAGACACTCATTTCTGCAACTTTTCATTTATAATTAAATAATTGAGAGAAAAAAGACTGATTTGGCCTGCCTCATCAACGTAGCTCTGCAGCTTCCATGTGACTCCTAACATCTGGAGGAGAAGCCACCTAGGTCGTTTTTCTCCCCTCAGTTCAAGATAAGGATTTTCCACATTTTCTGAATGTCTTAGCCGATTTCTCAACTGGTTAGCTAGGCTAATGCATGCATCGATCTACATATAGTGCAATTGCGCCTCGAGGATTTTATTTTTTGAACCGGACAACAGCAATGGAGGGCCCCACTGTATGATTATTAAATTTAATTACTTGAAAAGAGGAAAATATGTCTCGAGGAATTCACTAGAACAAATAATAACTGCAACTGATAGATTAGTTTTGTCGTTGAGGCAGTGTCATAGAGTATTTTAAGATCTTCAAAGGGAACCAAGAGCTGAGATCTTGCTGAAACAAAGAAGAAATCGATCAGATGGATGAATCCAGGAGGAGAAAGAAGTTATGCTTGTAATTCCATACTTCAGGTTTGTTCCTTCGGAAGTATTTCCATTCTAGGTGGGTAAATTTCTGTCTTTGTTGAGGTAGAGTTTGGTGGAACAAGGCAACTGGACATTCACTGATATTATTTTCGCCATTTATATTTGGTAATGTTCACCTTTTATTCAACAATAATTGTTTGGTAACTTCTCAGCACATGAATTCATTTTTTACATGCAACACACCAAGTTCCTATTCTGATGAACACAAGGTGTTGAAGCAATTTAGACAGAAATAGTTATCTAATCTGCCAATGGGCGAAAATGAACAAACTAACTTAACCAAGAATTTGTGTGCATAGTTCGAGAGCTGACTAGATTGAAGAGGTCATCAGAGAACAATTCCACTGTGTTGGGTTTTTCCCTCCGGAAACTCCCAAACATCAGTAGTAACGCGCTAAGACGACCCGAAGGGGGAACCTACTCGTGATTCATCCGAAGCGAAGTTCTGTACATAGAGTCTTGTACATGAACGTCACCTGTCCCCTCAAGGTGGAATGAGGGAACTATTTATACCCCAGGTCAAGGTTACATTTTGTTGCCTAAACTACCCTTGACCTAGGCAAACAAGACAGGGAATATGCTGTACATTATGGTCCGAAGGGCATCTTTGTCAAATGCTCCTCCTGGAAATACAGATGGAAACCCTAGGACCTCTGGACTTGGGCCCACTCCCGAGCCTCGACATCACGGCCGAGGAAGGCTTCGGCTCACCGAGCAGGCGCGTCAGGCAATCACCGCGTCCCGAAGCGCCGCCCCTGGTCGGTGGCGTCCCAGTACACGTCCTCTCCGGGATCATCGTGTCGAGCCAACTCCTGCGAGGGAAAAACAAGTCCACAATGTGGGTTAGTAACAGGCGCCAGTCCGAAGCTCCGTGGGCTTTGCCATCATGGTGCTCCGGATCGGTCCTTGGTTCCGCCGATCCCCAACACACAGCCAGCCCCCTCCCCGATAGCATCATGATTAAGGGACTTGGCTGCTCTTGTGGGCCAAATGTAATATCCTTGGTACCGACAACAGTTTGTGCTTTTATACCATTAACATCTTCAGCTTCAGCAGCCTCCACCCAAGCGGAGCCTCCGTCTGAATGACCTTCCCAGCAATGATTTTAACACTGTGGTGAAGCATTTAGCCACATTCCTGGATAGGCCCAACGGTGACAATGGTAAGGAGGAAGTTTCCCCGTTTGTCAGGATTAATATCGTTCCTGGGTCCCTCTACAGATGGCTCTTCAGTGCTTGATCTGTGCATCCTTTCCTCTCATCCACCCGCTCATTACAATGGCTTTCATAGGTAGGCAACCTTTCTCCTGTAGAAAATCTCGCATACTCTATGTACTTAACTAACATGTAATATAACATTCTTTGAAATGGTTGATCAATAGGCACCTGAATATCTGGTGAAGAACTTCATTCCGATGTACAGTGTTGAGAAGAATCTGCGGCAGAAAATATACCCTGTTGTACTTGATGCATATGGTCGGCGTTCAGAAAGGACTTCATGTCAGTTCCTGGGTAATAGATCACAAGAGATGGTTCTAAGAGGAAGGATGGTTCTTTCTTTGCCGGCAGCATGTCCACTCAACCACGCATGGGAGCTTGTAGCTCGTATTCTACAGGACATGGCGTCAAGGGTATGAACAGGGTGGCTTCTCCTTCGGGTTCCTTTACATCAAGCTTCTTACGGGGCTACATGAAACTTTTTTTTTTGTATCTTAGACAATTAATTTAGAGACATTTATATAGATAACAATTTATGTGCTACCTCAGTTTTTCAATATATGATGTTTACAACAAAAAATTTAGTTCAATTTGTGCTAAATTAGCTGTTGTAAATGGGATATATTAGAACGGAGATAGTAAGACTTATTAGAATCTCCATAATTTAACTTGTTCGTAAATTATACAAGTTTATAGCAACTGTTGGCCAAAATAGAAAAGTTTGACGTCGGATAAACCTAAAACTACAACCCCTACAACAAAATTGGCCTGTAGCAACGGAGCCTAAAATCACATATAGTGGCACATCTGAATGATGTCCGCCGCTACAGGGGCAGCTGGGGCACTGTCCAGTGACCTGCCGCTACAGAAGCTTTGTAGCGGCGGGGCGGATT
>LAPY01000558.1:169419-183861 GCA_000970635.1 Eragrostis tef
TCCCCCTGTCCCCCTGCCGCTACAGAAGCTTTGTAGCGGCGGGACGCATTATCAACTGCCGCTACAAATCCTTTACAGGACCGCGGAGTTTGCTAGGACCGTGGAGCAGCACATAATTGCAGCCAACTTACAGGAGAAACATGGAAAGAAGCCTACGGTTTTCCTTGCTGTGTTTCTATGTCCCTACTATATTTACTATGGGTGCGAAAATGAGATGGCTGCCACTGTAGTTGCTAGAATGGAACAATTACACTCACTTGCATGTACTCAGTTCAAGAAAATAAATCATATCTGTGTCTCGTACTTATGAGTGACTAATAATAACCGGTTTCATAGCACTCTGCTAGTTTTTCTTAATAATTTGCAATTTCAATTTACAGCAGCTAAGAGAATAAAATAGTTTTGTACTTTATCTATATATTTTCATAGAGAAATTAGTATCTTTATTTTTGAATTGTTACCTCATTTGTTTTCTTTGGAGTCTAGATTACGAGTACCTTTATACTCGATTTTGTTGTACCTATGCTATCAAGATGAGTATGAGCATCTTTTCTGCTACTCTTATGTGCCGACAACCCTTATGAGTATTAAACAATCTTGTGCGATTGTTGGTGGGACTCTGTAGTCTGTAGGATCAGTTGTGCTCCGGTTGTGAAGTCCAATGCCTTCGCATGATATTGGGAGTCATTGATGAAACTTCTAGTTTCCTAAAGTCAAGTACAACTGTGCGGTATAGCCATGTTCATCTGAGAAGTGCCACCACCAATTTAACTATTCCACACAGGAGGTCTTTGTAGTCTTAGGCTAAACACATGGGTGGCTGGGGTATCTCCCTGTGTATCACCGTGCATGCAAATGTAGGTTTTGTAAACCTGATATTATCAAACAAATACAAGACTCCCTCTGATATTTATATGTGGCATTGATTCATTAAACATCAAAGTAACCAATCTTACTTGAATGTTTGAGGTATTAATACTTTAATCATAATGTTTGGAAGCTCGTCTAGCCAAACAATTATATCTTCAATCATTGTTGATATAGTAGTCTGTGTAGTAGTACAATTATATCTTCAACCATTATTGACATAATAGTCTAAAAAACACATACAACCTGCCTCACAGGGCCAAGCCGAGGACTGAGCTCTTGTGGGATAATTGGCTGAGTAAGTTTAGATATCATTCCTGTAGAAATAGCCCATGCATTTTACTTTCATGAAAAGTAGAAAAATTCAGTGTACGTCCCCACATGGTTCGCCATCGAAAAAAAGGACATACAACAAATATTTTCTGATACCCTCTTATGGTGCATAAACCTGCATATCCACATGATTGCGTGTGGGTTATTGAAAAATTTATGAGACGGAATCAGGAGGGCAGAGGCTGACAAGTTGTAGCCTTCAAGTAGAGGGGAGACTTCCTCCTGTTGGTGAGTCCTGCAGCTTCAGTCATGTCAACGTCGGCACATGAGACACCATCTGGTAGGCTCCAACTAAAATAGAACAACAGGTTTGCCAGTGCCAACTCAATATTAGCAAGTGCAAATGATATTCCGGGACAAATCCGTCTCCCAGCACCAAACGGTGTGAACTCGAAGTCATTCCCTTTTAAATCTATCCTCCCGTCTTGAAATCTTTCAGGTCTGAATACTTCGGGCTCATCCCAGTACTCCCCGTCCCTTGAAATAGCCCATATATTTATCATAACAGTTGCACCCTCCGGCACATCGTAGCCAAGGATTTGGCATTGCTCCCGGGATTCCCTTGGCAGCAAAAATCCTCCGGGCGGATGCAACCTAAAGGCTTCATTTATAACACAACGCAAGTAACTCAGCTCAGCCAAGCCTTCCTCAGTTACCTTCATCGTCTTCGAGAATACTGCCCGGACCTCTTCTTGTGCCTTTGCCATTGCATCCGGGTTCCTCATCAGCTCTGCCATAATCCATTGTAGTATCACAGTCGCCGTCTCGCCACCTGCCGTGAAAAGGTCCTGCAACCGCTTGAAAGAGTGACCATGTGCAAAATTAGGAACTAAATAAAACTATTCAAATTCATCCAGGTTATACGGGTGAAACTTACATGAATTAGTCCCTTCATTTCTCCAGTGCTAAGAGTGCCTTCTTCCCTTTGGATTCTTACAAGAACATCAATAAAATCGTCACGGTGTGGTGTTTTGCTGGACCGCCTCTCCATGTGCTCGCTGAGGACGCCGTCCATGAGCTTAAGCACCTCCTTGTGGTTCGCCTCCGCCTCACGTGGGATGGAGCTCAGCGCTCGCACCAGCCGCGAGGACGGGAAGATGTCCGTTAAGCTGAACCCTCCAAGAATTTTCATGTCTTTCTCCAGCTGACGGAGGAACGTGTCACGTTCCTTGAACCGGTCGCCCATGATGCAGCGCACCGATATATCCAACACATATGTGGAGAGAAGGTCACCGAGGTTGATAAGCGGCGCCGGCGACGACGAGACTGACCTGACAAGACGCAGGGCTTCGTCCTCGCGGACAGTCCTGAAGGACTGCACGCGCTTGGCGCTGAGAAGCTCGACCATGCAGATTCTGCGGAACTGCCTCCATTGTTCGCCGTACGGCGCGAGCGCCAGACCTGGGCTGCCCTCGCTGAGGACCTTGACTGTCGGAGTCTGAGGCCTCGTTGCGAAGACGGAGTCATGGGTCTTCATGATCTCCCGCGCCGCCTCGCGGGACGAGGCAACGACGACAGGGACCTCTCCAATCTTGAGGAACATGACAGGGCCATATTTTCTTGACAGGTCGCGCATCACATGGTGGAGGAGGCCGCCGCGGAGGTGGTGCAGGCAGCCGATGATGGGTAGCTGCCAAGGACCCGGTGGGAGCCGAAGCCCAGGGTAGGCAGGGGAGAGGTAGGATTTTATGAGGTACAGGAGAGGAAGGAACGCGAGTAGGCAGTAGTAACTAAGGCTGTCCATGGTCGTGCTTGATGTAATTGTTCTTTGCTTATGGTGTTCCTGGCTGTCCATGTCCTTATTTATAATCCCAGTCACTCGCAAAAAAAAAGTTATAATCCCAGTCCTGTACAGTGTGCTTATCAGCTTCGGCGGCTTTTGCTTCTTAGATTTAAGTTACCTGGATGCCTGTATGACTAATAAACGTGCAAACAAATAGCTGCTGGTTGTTGTAGATTTCATCTGATCCCTATTCTATATCTGATTTGTTTTTTCCTAGGTTGAACTTTCGTTGCTTCGTCCATTAGTAAGCACAAAACTATATAACTTTGAAACATGGGTTTATTTTTAACTTATACCAATCTTGCTATTTAAAATAATATCTTTCATAGTTACATTTTGTCGAAGTGTTGTATTGTAGGCCGCATTCTATATATAATGTCCAAATTCATTTGAAATAAAAGTCAGATAAAGCATATATTAGATCCACCCCAAAAAGATACATGCTCAATATATCTGACACAGGAAAAGTTGAGCTATACACTTGCTCTACAATATCTGTGAATTTTGCCTAGTATTTTCAAACGAATGGCCGGCGGACATTTTCCTTCATTACAAATTTTCTATAAATAGCCAAAAGTGATGTAGTATTTTTTTTGTACATTTTCCTAGTGTTATGTACCAAATGGCCGACGGTAATCCATTTGTTGGGAATTCTTGGTCGGAATGTTTTGGTTTGTAATTTGTATTCGCCCTCCAATTTTGAATGAGAAACAACCCAACGCCACTTGAGGAAATTAACCTAAAAGTACAACAAAATCCCCGGCCATTTTGGAAGCCATTGCTAAAATTATAATTGCTAAAATTATAATTTCTTGCAGTGTAAGTCATTAGGGTGTGTTCATCACGGAAGAACAGCAATGCCAAGCTCTTCAGGAGGAAACACTAGCGATAGACACTAGACAGTACACAACTGTGCGTGGAACATAAGAAATCTACGTGATACTATCTTCCAACCGTAAGACACCTTATCATATAATTAAGTTGTGGAACACGTGAATGTACATTACCCATACCAGTCAGGCATGACATTTGAAAACAATTTGATGGGTTGGTATGTGACCAATCGGAAAACGATGGGTCTAACATCTCCAGATCTTTAATTGAGTACTGAGTGGGTAGATGAAAGCATGGAACACAAGAAAATGAAGGACACCAACCTTGTTCAAATCGACTTCAATTCTGACAAGAGAGACAAAATTGTGGAACGCGAGAAATGTACAAGTCATCAGCTGTCGTCCCTATATATTTTAATAACCTATCTAATTGTTATATTGGACTTATTATCTACATTACCGTGGCTGATATGCCATCCTCAACAATGACAAATAATTTGGATATAGTGAATGATTCTGAATAAGACTGATGGATTAGTGCAATTGGAAAGGTGGAGGCCCAACGGCATTGGAGTGGAAGTAGGGGCACGGAACATTGTCTGGTTTCTCTATTGCAAGTGGAAATAGATAAAAAATTGATGATGATATGGTTACTGTTCAAATCCATCAATTGCGGCTCTACTTGGACCACGGAAAACCATCTTGTTTTTTTAGTTAAGAAAAGAACAACCCTAAATATGCTAGTACTTTTCGAACAATATCCAGCAGTGGACTAAATTCGGTGGTAAACACATGGATTTAAGAACTACAGGGAGTGTGTCGTTGATACTCTCTCTCTCTCTCTCTCCCCAAGTGAAATAAATTCAAAAATTATACAAAAGGTTTTTTTATACTTTAGTCCAGTTTTTTAATGGTGTTCTTGTTAAGAAAATCTCTTGGTTGCCGAAGCAACTCTGAACAACTGTATATTAAGTTACGTTACTGTGTTATTGATTGGTGAGCTCAAGCGAGTTCATCTTAAGGGTGTCTTTGGAATTTGGATTTGGTTTGAACTGTGCTCCTGGGCTTATTTTGTTGCAGTATCACGATTAGCAATAGACAAGTATGTCTCCAAAATTTAAATAAGAACTCGCAGAAAAAAAGACTCATTATATATAAGCCAGTCTGTCCCATCTCCATTTACGGAGAAATAACCGTGTCAGTATCTAACATGTTTTTTAGTCTACTTAATCCCTTACACCATGTTTTATCTTTGTATGTTTTGGCACACACATAATTCCCTATTCTCCCTCCAGGCCAGTTTCTCATGGGCTCAACGATGTTGTGTGCTAGATCATAGATGTCACGCTGAGACAACAGAACTCAGACGAAAAATGGTCTCTGGCAAACCAGGAGCGAGCCTGTGTACCAAAGACGATCAAGAGCACAACATCTCCTCTAACTCCCTCGCAAAAAAAAAAGAAGCATCTCCTCTTAACTGTGAGATCTATAACATTTCCCAAGTGGCATTTGCAAGTCATTGGCAATTGCAAGCTGTGGGAGCACAAAATTGAGAACCATATCTGGAAATCCACTTCTTCTGGTTGCCACTTGTAGACACTGAGAAAATACTCCCTTCGCTTTTATTTATATCAATGTTAGGACAACAAAGTTTTTTCTTACCGAAGTTAGGACATAGTGTAAATCCGCACTAACTAGGTTGTCTAATTTCCATTGCCAGGGTTTCTTGTGAGACCAGCCTCTAGAAATTTATTTTCAGAGGCTCCGCCACAATAGGGTATGTAAATTTATTTACATATCATATTACTGTAAATAGTTAGTACTAGGTGAGATGCTCATTGGAGTGAGTCACTCAGAAACTCATGAGCAACAAAAACTCAATGGCCGGCTGCCGCTTCCTACCGGCTGGGCGCATGCCGCTATCATGGATTAAGGGTTCACGCCAAAGGTTCGAGCTGGGTTTTTTTCAAAAATGTTTTTGATGTTCTCAGGGGACTCCGTGAACGATTTTGTCGATTCACTATATGATGTTTGTATCTCAAAGGTCCATGATGTTTTTTGGCGCATCTCATGAAGCTGCTTGTGGCGATGCTGAGGTTAGTATAGAATACGTTATCAAGTCTGCTTTTTTCTTTGTTGTTGTGCTGTCCTAACCGGCTTTAAAAAACTGTAAAAATCGGTGGACAATGGAGTTGGATTTGAGGACCGTTTAAGCATGTTTGGATGACATGCGACAATGTTGTTGCCATATATGCGGGATGCTTTGATCACTGTGTAATGGTGAAACAATTAACATTTCAGTCATATCGTCAATTTAACTGGGTGGCACTTTGGCATTTTTTACAAGTAACCGCAAGTGCTAGGCAGTTTGTAATCAAAACACACGGTACAATTAGTATCACAAATGCGATTTCATGCCAGAGTAGCATAGTTTCTCCGGTTTATTATGAGGGTTGAGGTATATAGCGACCTCAATATTACATTTAATATGCTTAGTGTTTTTTGCCATTGCCAATTCCTGCCATAACGGGACGTGCCTGGAGCCCACCTTCAGGCCTCTTCTCGAGCACATAGGGCATGTGCGTTCCAAACACCTTGTCCCACATCACAAAGAATGGCTGGGAGAAGTTGTACGATCCGCCGCGCATCTGGTGGTGCAAATCATGGTACGCCGTGTTGTTCCAGAAGAACCGGTGGAACAAGTTCCACGGCAGCATCAGGCCGCAGTGGTCGTCAATGGCCTTCACGGTGCAGAAGGAGAAGAAGTAGATGGAGGTGCGCGGAGACATGCCGGAGACGACGAAGGCCAGCAAGCCGCCCAGGGTGTCCATCAGGAGACCTTCGGCCGGGTGGTTGTACAGCGTGCCGTACGGGTAGGGGACCCCCACGGTACAAGAACCGGTTCTGGTGCAGAAACCGGTGCCACATATATTGCCACCCATCCAACACGAACATTCCCACCGCGAACTGCCATGCCAACGCCAAGTAGGACGACGAGCTTTGCATCGTGGAAATGGCTTCCGGCGTCGAGCTGCTGTCTCCGGTGACCTATGCGTGAACCAGAACGACGTCCATCAGAGCACAGGTAAATGGAGATGTGCAGATAAATGTTACATACTGTGAGCACGACGGCGGCGAGAGCTGCCTGCACCAGCTGCTGCGAGAGCACGCCCTTGATTACATCTCTCTTGGACACAAGGTTCTTGGTGTCCTCCTCACTCCTGGAATGCAGCCTGTATTTGTCCATGGACTCAGGCACTGCCAAGTACATGGCTGAGTACACCCAGTACACCACGATGGGCACAACAACGGCCAACGCTTCATCAGAGAACTCCATTTCGTAGCTCTGGTTGCCAGACAAGCAGCTTAATTATTGGTTGTCAGTTAACACCACAATGTTGCTTATATAGAGCTAGCAAAGGCCCCAGTCTAGTTTTTCGAAGTAATAACTCCATATTTTCAACGTGTTTAGATCAACTCAACCAAGCACTCAATATATAACGGTTAATTTATTTTGAGCAAGGTGATGCTCAGGTAGTGTCGTTACTATTGGAATGATGACTTGTGTAAGGTAGGTGTTGGTATACATGTCTTTACCATGGTGGCGAATATTCAAACATGTGATTTTCAGTAATTTGGTTAATTATATTTTTAGATTAGCCTAATAGACATATTTTTTTTGTGAACAATGTTATTAACTTTTATGGAAGCCTCTTTCCTACTCCCGGTGTAGCTACTCCCACATTTGCTCTCACAATCTAAGGGGTATGTGTTCATACTTGGGGTTTCTAAAAAAAATATGTACACATACTTGACGTTTAAAAGTGGTATGTGGATATACTTGTTTTTTTAATATAAGGATACATCAAGTATGTGGGCATACTCATTTTTCTATACAGAAACACTATATAATAAGGTGCAAAAAATTGTGAGCTCCACTTAATTTTTTTCATGGTTATCACTTTGAGAAATCTTATTTTGTGTATGTATATACCCAAGTGGTTTTTTGAAAGTGGGAGTAACTACACCGGGAGTTGAATGGATTTCCCAACTTTTATTCTAAACATATTCCTTCCATCCATAAATATAAATATCATAACAATTATAAGACAAATGATGTTTTCAAGGAAAAGATTCAGCGCCATGCTCCAGATTAAAGTGGCAAAACTCCTACACATCACACAAGAAATCTTAAGGTAATCCATCTTGAATTCCACCAAGAAATCATGCATGCATGCATCAATAGAATGACACTTGTGAATTACACTTGCGGAGTAGGACTCTATAGTTCCAAGAGGTTATTGTATTCGCGACCATTTTTGGGTGCTACAATCCTTGTATTTGTGGTCGGGTAGAGTATCATAATAGAAATGGTGAGGATGATGTTTCTATGACCAGGCATTAGATAAAGTATTAATTGTGGCCAGAACAGTGTTAGAATGGTGTATCTATCTGTGACATACAGTTGTGATACACTATAACCGGTGTCTGAATACTTATCCACGAGTTTAATGTACAATATAAATGGTAATCCGTCCTCAAAGAAAAAAAAGAAAGGGTAATAAACGAAAAAAAATAGTAGGACAAAGCAGCAGACGTTGTCATAGGTTACATGAAAGTGGAGATAACATGCTTCTAGAGTGTAAAATTGTGGTAGCTCGTGTGGTCGGAAAGAAATACGCTCAAAGCAAACGAAAAGACCAAAAATATATGCATGACAGTATTTGTGGAGTCGCACAAGTAAAGCTGATAAGCACATTCTCTCTTCCTCGGAAGAGAAAGAAAAAAGATTGCTTCCTCAAGATAAGTATTGGTGTCTCTTTTAAGCCAAGGACACAATAAGGAGGCTGGGGTTTAATTTATCATTGTAGATAATAGTGCATCCCCTGGTCCCAATAACAATTTAATTTCATGATACGTCAGGTTCTGACCTGTGTTTAAGATATTTAATTGTGATTCTGATGCATGCATGTAACTGCAGGATTGTTCGGGAAAGGATACCAAATATCTTCTTCATGGGTAGCTTTACCAATTTCAAAGTTGTCTGCTTATATACCTAGATTTGTTGTAATAAGCAGGTTCCTTCTGAAATGAATTGGCGGTTCAATAATGATGGAACAAAGTTCCATTGTTTTGTGGCACAAGCCAGTTCCAATTGATGTAATGCTGTTGGTATTGAGTGATCTTGCCCCCATCGGGTTAATGATATGAGATGAAATGTCTAATTGAAAATTGGACATCTAAAATTGCTATGCCGACGTCATGAGAAATTACAATATGATTTGTGTACTTTGTGAGTTGCCATATGATAGGATCTTGCTACCTTATGATGTACTAATAACAATTTCGATTCATATTTTTTATTATCACGTGGAAGCCAACATCCAAGTCTGCAATAAAATTACTGGAAGAGAAAGTCAATAAGTCCAAAAAGTACATCCATACATTAGTTAGTTGAAAATTCATAGTCTTTAGTAATATGGTTAAATATTTCAATTTGCCTAAAAATTATCATTATTGTACAGTTTCATTTCATTTATTTGGATGAACATATTTAGAGGAAGGAGAAGTCATAATTAACAAGGTTTCTGTAGGTGAACATGCGGAAGGTTCATTATCATAACCTTGTCCAAATTTGTTACAAAAAGAGATGTTTTATGTGACTTACATCTATACTAAAATAGGATACTAGAAGGTGAACACTTATCCACAAGTTCATCATTGAGTAAAAAATACAATTTATTAACTAATCAAAAAATGGAAATAGGGAACGATAAATAAAGAAAGGAAACAACCAAAAAAAAAGTTCTGGATACCAGTACTGGGATCCCGAGTTTCTATGTTGCACGTATATCACTCTAGGTGATACTCCGTAAATATTTCTTTTCGTGTTACCACATTTCATCTTGCCTTCTGTTATCTCCCCCATGCTCCTAGCTACCGATTTCAGTTATCTATGCATTTCAAATTTGCAACATATCGAATATTTTTTTTGGTGATATAATGGATTAATTCAACATCCGGATTGGAACAAAATAATAGTTTCGCCAATTACATGTTCCACTGGTTAGGATATTTGGTGCTCCTGTTTTGCTTGTGTACTTGTGATCTGCCATTCAGGCCTAGCCTAATTCTTGAGCACCTCCGTCCCCCTTAAAACACTGGCTCCTATAAAAGTACAATAAATTGAATTTCAGATAATATCAGGAACCACAAGTTCAACAGTGTGAATGACTGATGCGATACCCAGAGCCAGTAGTTGAAATTGTTTGGCATGCTTCAAGAACATAAAATCCAAGCTTTGTGTTGTATGAGTATAAAACCTCACAGCTTCTCTTGGTACCACAAAAATTTCCCTTTTTAATTAATAGGACCCAACTAAAGAAAATGGCATGTGATCTACTGCATCCTCGCTCTTCTAGCTTTCCCTATTGACTACCATACTACATATCTTATACTCCCTCCATACTCGAATTAGAGGGCGTTTAGGACATGATTTACAATACCAAGGAGCTATTAAATCGGATCTAATCTTCCATCCATTCCCCTATTAAATATACCTTGGAGCCTCTTCCTAACAACTATCTCTCTCCTCTTTGACTGGCTAGCGTGCATGATTTTCAGGACTCAGGTCTCCTGTTCGAGCGTTGCACTCTCCCGGTTGTGCTTGTTTTGCCGCTTACGCATGACGTTGTCACTTTGCGTTTTTTCATCTCGCGCCAGCACGTTCCCAATTTATTTTTGCTCGCGCGCTCAACTCGTGGCGGATGGTTTCTTGGATCGGTCCTCTAGTTAAACGCACGCAGCATGCGTCCAAAGTTCAAGCAACATGTACCGATGGAGGCTGCACCCGCGGACGTCGGTGGGACGAGATTCGAGCTCTCGGCCATGGAGGCTTCGCCCACGGACGACTGTGTGCGGCACGCGAGCCAGCGAGAGAGAACGGAGCGAGGGTTGGGCGCCGGCGCGCTGCGAGCGAGCAAGCGAGGCTACACCGACGGCCGCGATTGAGCTACGACGGAGTGGCACCGGCGATCTAGCTAGCTAGCGAGGCCGGCGCGCGAGCCATCGAGGTGCTCGAGCAGGGGCGACGCCGGCGAGCCAAAGGACCTGAGTCCGCGACTGCGTGTGCGTGCACGAGAGGGATGGTCCTGCGTTGGGAGCGTGGGCGTTTTAATTAATGTGCCCTTTCGATGCATGCGCGTCCCTCGTGGAGGGAGTATACTTTGCCACACTTGCAACTACTAACTACCATATTTACATATCTTATATACTTTGCCACCAACCTCGATCAATCTGTTGAAAAAAAGTTTTAGAAATAATGATTTAAGATATTAAAAAGTTTAGTAGATATAAGTCCCTTTGTTTATGCAACACCATCCCTAAGTAATCAACTGGAAGAACAATTTAAAAATCAGTGTGATTCACGAGGACTCTCGCTATCAGCTATGCTACTTTTTATAAGATACTGATGATAATGACACAAGCCCGTCCTAGGAGACTTGATATTTTTTTCAAACAGATCTTTGCTTGAATGAAAAGTTGTATATGATTTATATCACAAGTAAACAACGACTTTGTTTTCATGGATAGTATCCCTCCCAACTTATTATTATAAGTACTATATACTCCCTCTATTTTTAATTTTTTGAGATACGTTTGACCATTCGTCTTATTCAAAGTATTGGCTCAAACATGCGAAATTATAAGTTATGTTTCAATTTTCTTTAGTTAAACAACTTATAAACAAATATATGATAATTTTTAAAATATTTTGAATACGACAAATGGTCCAACGTATCTCAAAAAGTCATCGGCGTCAGCAATTTAAAATCGATGGTACATATCACTATCAATAACTTAATATTATGAACTGGCAACAGTAATTATAGCAGTAAATGTTAGAAGATATTTACTTTCATCCGAGACAAATTATATATGATAGTTGTAGATCTTCATGAGATATATTACTTTGTATTTTTTCACAAAAAAAACTTTGTATTTGAATGATAATTTATCTTTGGTCACCCAGGTTTTGACATAAGTGTGATATATAGTTTTTTGTACTCTGAGTCATTTTCTTGTGGTTCACGAACATTCGTAAAATATACAAAAAATGGAGTTGCTAATATAATACAAAACATGGGACCTCGTCGAACGTATTGGTCACGGTCAATGTTGGGTGCTGCTGGTTGGTGGATGTGTGATCTAGGGAGCACAGTAGTATGTACGATAATTGGATAGTTGGTGGTTAGAACGAGAAGGCAAGGAAGCAAGCACAGCGCCCAAATGACATCCCACTAAATTGCTTGCTGTAAACAATTACCGAGCTCCACAATGTTTTCCCACACAACTTTCTAAATGGAACGACCAGCCACTCAGTGACAAGTGAGTTCTAACCACGAATGAGTTCATTTCCGTCGCTTACACGAGTGAGTTCTCACGTAGGATGCTGGTAGAAATTTGATATGTTCCTTTTTCACCAAATTTCAATATTTTCAGATATTAATTGAAACCATAGGTATACTTTAAAATGAATACGTTATCAACGACGAAGGTTTTTTTTTCAACAAGTACCTTCAACCTTTGCATAATATTTTCATACAAAAACATATGGATATTTTCTAAGTTTATGTATCATTCGTAAATTATTTAGACATCTTGTGTTCATGAATTTTTGTTTAAGTAAAAGTTTCTCATAACACCAAGAGCTACAATTTCAATCGAAGGTTTGTTCTTCCTTTGACTCCATATGAAAAGGTTGTGATTTTTGTATCAAAACTAAGTAACAATTAAACAGTTCGTGACATAACTATATCTTTCCCAGTGTCAGCCATGACCATGAGAGATAATAAAAAAACATTATGTCTTAAGGTTCATGCATGAACAGTGAGAGATATTACTGTGCCTAAGGATGTATCACGTTTGCGGATAAAACAGTGCGAGATATATAAACCCTAGTTATCTCCCACGGTTTGAAATTAAACCAGACTGAAGAATGTTTCTCTCTTAGCTTTGGAGATGGGGTCTCATATAGGAATTTTGGTCGTAGTACCAATGTTCCATATGTATCCAACATGGGTATTTTTTTATAATTAATTATTGAAGAATGAAGAAGAGAATTCATGTTTGATGCTCACAAAGAACTGAGATGAAAGTTTCAGCTATCCAGGCATTCTACTAGTTTCTTTTTAAAGCATGACTCATTTTACTTCCTCAAACAATTCAGGTTGGTGCAATATACCCCTTATTTCTATTTGTATTTTTTTTCTTTGTTGCTCTACGTACAAGTTGAACTTGAAGCTAAAACTTTGCACGATGATATCTCACACAATAAACTATGTAAAAATAATTATAGCATATTTTTTGACATCATATGTATGTATTTATTATCAATTTCTATTAGAGTATGTAAATTGTATCAAACAATATGTGATAATTATTTTAATTATCATAGGTTGTTGTGTTAATTGTCATTAGACAAAATCTGAGCTTCAAATTCAACTTGTACACCGAAAAAAAAAATCATGATAGGAAATATGTTGTACCAACATGAATTGTTTGAGGGAGCAATTTAAGGCATGATTTTGTCCAGGGTATAAATCAGACAAAGTGAATTGTTATAACTAATGCACAGCACCGTTCCAGACACATCCCCCCTCCGGCCCTCGTGCAGTCTGTAGTCTGCTCTGACTATATATTGATAGCTGCCCTGGTTGTATCCCCGATCAATAATCCCAACACAAATTTAGTTCTCCAGCTCCCCACATCGCTACTTAGTACTCGCCAGCCTAATCCATCTATCCATCTCTTCTTCGACATGGCAGCAATGGTGGCCACTCGCGCTACCGCCACCCTGCTCCTCCTCGTTGTGGTGCCAGTGGCCCTCGCCGCGAAAACAGCTCACCTGAACATGTTCATGCACAACATTATCACTGGCAGCAACCCGACGGCGGTGCGGCTAATCGAGGGCCCAGAATCCTCCCCGTCTGAAGCCGCGTACCCGGGCATGTCCTTCGGCGACACGAGCGTCATCGACGACCCCCTCACGGAGAGCGCCTCCGCCACCTCCGCCGCCGTCGGCCGCGTGCAGGGCTTGTTCATGGTCTCCTCCAAGTCCGGCCCCGTCCTCACTGTGTGTGCCAACCTTGTGCTCACTTCAGGGGAGTACAGCGGCAGCACCATCGCCGTCATGGGCCGCCTCGACGACACCCCGGAAGCCATGGAGGACGCCTCGGTGCGGGAGCTCGCCGTCGTCGGTGGCACGGGGAAGTTCAGGAAGGCGACCGGGCACGTGCTGTGGAAGATCAACAGGATGGACGGCCCCAACGCCGTCATGGAGCTCGATGTGTACGTCTCCATGGCCAGCGGAACCAACGGAACCATCGTTGATACCTAGGCGACTTTGGCCGTTGCGAAGAACGTGTGGGTCAATGTGTGTAGGTTGTGTCGCTGTTGCGGCTGCGTTTGTCGGTGGTTTGTTGTTCCTTTCATGCACGATCTGTGACGCTTCTGTTGATAATAATAGTCAAGCACAACACTGTAAGCATTTGCATTCTGAATTGAATAAAAAAATGTCATAATATAACATGGAAACATATGGCTTTTTTAAAGGGGGCCCCCCCC
>LAPY01000559.1:70655-93881 GCA_000970635.1 Eragrostis tef
CCCGCAACGTGGCGGCCTCCGCACGACGCTGACGGCTGGCGACGCGACGGGCTGCCCAATGAGGGCGAGCAAGATGGGAGCATCTGGGCGGGCGGGGACAAACGGATGGACGGCCAGATCGAGGCAGTGACCACTCCTACATCCACCGGCCGTGACGTGACGCGCGACGCGTCGTCTGCTCTCTCCCGTGGTGTGACCGTGGGCTGGGCTGCCATGAGACAGGGCTCGTGCGCCGGGCCGGTGATTGGCGAACCCGCATGATGATAGGATCAGGTTCACGTCAACGTCTGCTGCGATCTACCCACGGTTTCGTGTGTAACGCAAACTCACGCGTGTCGTCGTCTCGTGTGATCATGGAGCAGAACAGTTTGACATTGCTGTCTCCTGCGCCTACATGTTTCTTCTGATGCAACAGTTCGTTTATAAAATTAAGTTTGTGTGGTGCCTTTCTCTCTTAATTCGCCAACAGTTACTACTTGGTAGTGGCAGGAAATTGTTTGTCGTAATTTGAGAACAAAACGCAAAAAGCTCATTGGGCATTCAGCAGCGCTGGTACAGTTTTTTTGGCCGTGAACTACCTACCGCTTCTTGAAATGAAGGCTCTTCTAAATCGGGGTGAAAGAATGTTGTCCAAGCTTGAGACCTTGATAACCAAGTTCTATCATATTCAAACCTGCTCAAACTGGTTCCATTTCAACTTATTTGCTTATTTCTTTTTCAACGAAGTTATCTGTTTATCTCTTCCTACACACAGTTTTACTCATCCGTGAGACTCTGAACACCGACGTCAGTGAATTATTGCCGTAAGTATCAGGTTGCCCGTGTGAATCTCAAGTTATCCGTATCACTATGCTACCCGGCGGAGGCCGGCCAACCGGGCGCACTCCTGCCGGAGGAGGGCGGCCGTGGACGGGCTGCGTTCCAGCACGACGTCGTAGCCGTCGGTCCATCCCTCCATGCCGGGCTCCATTACCTGCCAGAAGAGCGCGCCAGCGAACGGCCCCCTCGCGCGCGCCGACGCGTAGACGGCGTCGAACACCATGCGGAGGTACGAGTCCCGCGCCGCCACCGTGTAGCCGTTGGACCGCGCGGACCAGCCGAACTCCGTCACCAGCAGCGGCTTTCGCAGGCCTCCACCTGCGCCTCGTTGCTCGCGCCGGACACCCTGCGCGCCCAAGTTGTTTTTCAGCACGCGGGTGATCGGTAGCGTTCTGTGAGTTTGCATTGATCGATCGCGCTGCCAATCGAGTTAGAGAGTTTTATGTGGTTTGTTCCGTTCGTGCATGCTTACCACTGGTCGGGGTAGGAGTGGATGGTGGCAAAGTCGACGCTGGGGATCAGGTTGTTGGCGATGAAGTCGGTGCCGACGGTGTATCCCGGGTTGAACTGCTTCCGGTCCTCGCCGTAGAACCCTTCGAGCCCGATCTCCACCATGTGGTTCGGGTCCACGGACTTGACGTAGCCGGCCATCTCCGCGATCCACCCCTGTCGATCGATCACGTTGAACGATTAATCACAAGGCGATAAGTACATCAGCATACTACCTAATAATTAGTTGCGAAATGCGACGCGCGTGATATAACAACCTGCAGAGTCTTCCCCGAGAGGTCGCTCTGGCAGCGCGGCTCGTTCATGAGCTCCCACGCAAAGATCGTTGGGTCGTCCTTGTACGCCACCCCGGTCATCTTGTTGACTCTGGTGAGGACGGCCTTGACATGGTTCTTGTAGAACTGCTTGGTCACGCTGCTGGTGAAGAACTCATCGTCGGAGCCCATGGTGTGCCCCTGATTCCTGGCCCACTGCACGTACTGCTTCTTCCCGCCATACCCGTCCCAGTTGTTCACCAGGCTCAGTATCAAGTAGACTCCTCGCTTCTTTGCTTCGGCTATTACAAAGTCTAGTCCCTGAATTGTATAGCAAAGAGAAGCAACAGTTGTGTCAGCCATCATCGTACAGTACGTCCCTCTCACACTATGGACACATCGATTTATATACCGTAGTATCATCATGCATCACACATAAACCTCAACCGTCAACGAGTGGCTTGAATGCGCGATGCACGAACTAAAAGAACGGAAATTATTTGTGAGGTGATTAATTAATAGTAGGAACGGCTGAAAAGGCTCCGTCCCCATATCGTATATATCGTGCAACGTACCATGAACACCTCCTCGCTGTACACGCCGGGCGAGACCTGAAGCGCCCGGTAACCCCCGTCGCTGAACGCCCACGTCCGCACCAGCCTCGCGCCGAGGCTGGCCGCCTGCTCCAGCGCCTCCCACGCCTTGCTCCGGTCGCCAGCTGGGTCCGACGCCATGTACATGAGCCAGTACGCGTTGAAGCCATTCGAGTAGAACGGACGCCCGCCGACCGTGAACCGCGTCCCGCTCGCCCTCGCAAAGGCGCGGCCGACGTCCACCTCGCCGGCGCCGTGACCTGTCTGCACGAACGCCGCTAAGGCCAGGACGGCCAAAGACGAGAAGAGCACCCGTTTGCTCCCCATCATCTAGGTTACACCAACTGGAAGTTGGATATATGACTCTTATGGATGTGATATATATATGTGGAGTTGTGTACTACGCTAGCGCGTGCATGGGAGTTCTTATATATAAGTCTGGCCGAGCCACTGCCATGGCGGGCAGAGGCGAGAGAGACTGTGTGTGCCAAACTGCCGAGGCATGGTTGCGCATACGTGCGTAGGTATTGCGTCTTCGGCTTCCGTCTTGGGTCATTAATAGCACGCTTGCATGGCGTGGAACTAACTGATAGCGTAGTCGATGCGCTCATGTGCATGGGGCAGATTAAGAGACGGCCGTTTAGATGGAGGAAGAAGAAAGGATGTTCCAATGTCCCATCCCGCTGGATCGTCACAGGGGAAGTCTGGCAAGGGGTATCTGTATCCGTGGCAACTGGATCGACGTTGTTCTGATCAAGTCTCGTGCAAGTAGGAGCCGCATTCAGGAAGGGACCTGCACGATTCTGGTTCTGAATAAAAAGGCAGCGGCAGCGTATAGGCTAGAAACTGAATCGCTTGTTCTATACAAAAGTTTGGCACGGGCAGAAACTTTGATCTCAGGCCTCTTGTGCATTCGAAATGAAAAGAGAAGAAGCTGTAAGCGCAAACAGACACCGATTCAACTCTGCAGCGCCAATCATCTACTAACCGTTTCCATATAAAGATCCTTAACACAACGGACTGGACAAACGCTAGTTATATCGAAGGTCAGTAGCTCTTTCCATTCTGAAAACATCATGTACAGTTTGGACCAATGTTGCACAGCCCGCCACTATAATTTTCTCAATTATCAATCACCTCTTGCCACTTGTGGTTACATTTTGGTCTCCAACTCTATCAGAATGAGCCCCCAAAAAAAGGTAACATCTGAATAACCATTCGAAAACAGACATACAAGATAACCATCTTTTGTGCTTAGATTGAGCTGAGCCAGACAATTTCGAAAAGATTGGAAGAGAGCGAACTCATTCGAAGTGTGCAACAACAAAACTAACCTATTTCGACTCTGCGTCATTGTAAAGCCCCCATGACTTGTGTAACATACACAATTCCAGGATACACATCAAGCACAATGGATACCAGCTCTATCTGGCATTTAACTAGCATGAAGCTCAAGAAAGGAGCTTCTTCTACTGGGTGTACAGACACAGTAATGAATACCTGATGCAGTGATCCATATAATTACTTACATTTGTGGATTTCACTCAAGGATTTCAATATCTACGGCTCCACATTGGTATGCCATTGGACCGTGCACTCTCTTTCACAACTCCCATAACGTCCACAGCACAAAAGCCAACTGACATCCCCTTGCAAATTTGTAGTCAGATGTCCACAACTGTTGGATGACATGAGCTGCAACATGATTCAAAAAGGAAAACGATTCTAATATTAGCAATTATTTTGACAAAAGAACACTCTAGTTGCCCGGTTAAAATTCATAAAAAACAGTCACGGTGCAACTGCCAACAGCATATCATTAGCTCAAGTAGTAGTGAAAACTCTAGATGTCAAAATCATACACATGCGAAACTAACTCACCGGGAATGTCTCTGTATCCACTGCTGCACCCACAGCTATCAACTACTTAGTATGTCACAACTAGCATGCACTGTAGGTGAAGCAGCAGCTGAAAGGCTTGGCAGTTTTAGATGCCTTCTTGGTCGCCCTCACACTGCACTGATCTTCACTAGCGGAAACAGCACCACGCATGTCTTGTGCTTTCTTCTGAGCAGAGCGGAGTTTGCCTAAGATTTTGTCCATCGATGACGATCTCTTCTTTTCAAGTTTCATCTGAATTACATAGGGTGGAATATGCAAATTAAATTTACTCCAAAAGTTCCATGAAAATATTAATATAACAGTGAAAAGTTGTAGCATCTTGCAATTTCATATGTGGCACAAAAAAAGTACCTCCAACTTTCGAATAGCTGCCTCTGCCTTTGCTTTCTGAAGATTTTCCCAAGCAGTAATCTTTGCTTCCTCCCTTTTGCACCTTAATACAAATAACCAGGTCTCAAAATACAAGATACAGTAGTTTTATTTTCCTCAACTATGAGCTATCATCAAATGGACTAACATGAGACTAAGAAGAAAACATGCAATAGTTTTAGGTTAATTAACATATGAAAACATAGGTTTTCTACGAATTTGTATATTCATTTACCTCGAACATTTAGTTCATATATTTTATTTTAGATGAGCTAAATTTTATTGGCAAATAAGTGGATTTGTAATTCATCCATGTAAGATATGCTGGGTTGCATCAGCACTTTCACATTTTGTTTTACCATCTTGTTAGTCAGAAAAAAAAACATTTATCGTTGATGTTCTTTCTAACCAAGTGGAAAACAATTAAAGGAACATTGAATTATAATTTGCATCACGGTGCGAGCAACTAGGCACTAGCTCTAGAAAGAAAATGAGCAAATAGCACCCTCAAACCAGCAAACAGTTCAACTGTCACCACCTTAGTTTCTGCATTTTATTCCAGCCTGACTTCACATTGCTAAACCACAGTAAGCTATGCTTCTTGCAAATTTCTCTATTGACACAAGAAGCCCAGTCTATGACCAGCAGCAATTTTTATACTTAGTCCTTTAGGCGAGTTGGACTGCCTTTGCTTAATGAACACAACAAACTAGAACACTAACAGCAAATGGATCATGCATGATTAACAATTACATTTTCATCAGGCAGGTGTAGTTGAATAACACTAACAGGGAACTTTTCCATTTTCTAAAAAAAATGATTAACAATTACAGCATGAATATTGAAGCACTTTAATCTTTGCGCGGGTCTAGTTGAAAATCAGGCAGTGGTGCAAAATCAGTTTATTAGAAATAAAATCGCAAATATAAACATGGTGTCATGGTCTTACTTAGACACGCATCTTTCTCTTTCCTTTTCATCAAAAGATGGAGCCCGATTTTCAACGGTCTTCTTCCTCCATTCAATAATATTTGTTGACCGCTTATCAGAGCCTCGTGTTACATGTCGCTTGGACCACCGGGTCACAGTTACTTGATCATCTACCTGCACGTCCCTGATTTCAGGTTTAGGTATATGACTATTGGATTCTTTAATCAGATGTCCTGATGGCAGGCTGGAGCAGGAGTGCCTTGCTTTCGGAGAAGATGATATACTATCGTCAGGACTCATTTGTGTGGCAACATCTTTCTTTATGACTGGACTGGAAATTACAGAAGTTGCTGCCAGCAGGCCTTGCAGTTTATCATCTGCGTTCAGGGTGGAAAGACATTATATGAAAGTTTATCAATATATTTACGATGAAAACAACATGTGTTGCATAGCTCTACCTATCAATTGGAGTTCATGAGTAGAACCGTTTCAGGGGAAAAAAAAATCAAATGAACATTTCTGATTTCTAAGGCCTTAGGCATATATTGAAAGCACTAGTTGCTGAACAAGCGTTGTTCTGCCTAGCGAATCAACGATTAAGTGCTACGAAGCCGGTTTTGAGAACCAGGTTCGAACACTGGTAGCTCCCAATCTGGAGCTTTACCACCTGCTCTACAAGCAGTTCTCTACTCAACTAGTTTCATATGTTCTAGTCAATACACAATCTCAAAAGACTAGACGATATTATGAAATAGATCATGGAAGCTCTTTATGTCAAAAAGGATTATAGAAACTGAATCAATTAACTTCAAGCAATCAAGCTGATAAATCCTAACAGAAATAACTAAGAGTCTAATGTCTGCACAGAAATTCTCCAATGTTGAGGTGCAAAAGAAATGGATGTCTGATAGCTTAGAAGAAGCAAAATTAGTAAAATCTTAGTACACGTGCAATTAATCTCCAGTTCAAATATGAGAACAGAGGATACATCACATACCTAGAGAATGTTACATTAAACAGCCGGTAGGTTAAGGCTCACCTTCCACCGCAAAAAAAAAGGCTCACCTTAACTAAGGATGTTTTTCTCCTGTGGATATAGTCCTTAACAAGGGATTACTTTTAAAACAAAAGCAGTAATACTACTTTCTTTATTACTGAAGTTTGGAGGTGGGTGACATATTGTCAGTGGACTCAACCGAAAAACAAGAAAATGCATAAGTCAAACTTGTTGAATAGTTGCGTTTGGCCTTGCAAGTGTATACAAGTGAATTGGTCTATCCCAAAGACTTCTCAATTACTTATAAAAGGATTGAACCAAACCAGCATCGATAAGAATTATGTAAAGCGAGGGGTGGGGGATTGGCATGAGGACCAAGTCTACATCAAACATGCTTGATTGCTTGACAAATCCATGGAATGAACAAGGAAAAAAAATAGCAAAAGAACAGAAAAAACTGAAATGGAACTTCTATAAAAGGGAAACAGAATTAACAGGAAAAGAATTTATCAAACCTTGTGCAGCTTCTTCTTGGATTTTAGCAAACGCAGATGCCTCCATAAGTGTTTCTGTCCAGGCATGTATACTTGCAGATCTTAATATATATGGGTCCTTCTCAGCAGAGTACGATCTGCTACTACCATCATCAGTACATTTGCCTCTTCCACTGCTAAAGTCCCTACTGCGGCTGTGCTCCGGAATGAGAACCCCAGCAGAGAAAGGAGACTGCGCTGCAAAATTAGCCGCTGCTAGAACACCATCAAAGCAGGGCACAAGTGGTGAAACAGCCGCATAAGCTCCTGGAATACCAGATGGGTGGCCAAGGGGACCACTCTTCGACTTGGGCCGTCGATGATGCGGAGCCGGTGCTGACATCCTTCCGAACCCATCGCAAGAGACCGGACTCATGATCCACTTCTCCGCATCCTCCCATTTCGATGGCAGCTTCCTCCCGTTGTTAAAAGGAAGCACAACCCCACTGCCCCCATACCTCCTATTGCTTCCAGCTCCCAGCGGCACCCGCTCTGAACTCCAACCCTTGTTGTACTGCATGCTGCCTGCACAATGCCGGTTGTAGTTTGGGGTACCAGGGCTCGGGAACGTGCCTGTGCCTGTGCCTGATCTGCTTCTGCTCCGTGATGATGTCGTTGAGCTCTTGCTCATTCCTCCCAGGTTAGACCCAAGCAAACACCTCGGAGAGAGCACAAGCAATTCAACACCCCTAACTCCGCTGCCGTTGGGGTCATGAGAGACTGGAGACCGCACCAACCCAGCCCTGTCAGACTTAAGCTGCCGCTGCTTCTGGCACTCTACAAAACAGACAGATTCCATCATCAATAAGCAATCCAATCACTTACGCTGATTGATCTCAACACAAATAGTTGCGTTTGGCCTTGCAAGTGTATACAAGTGAATTGGTCTATCCCAAAGACTTCTCAATTACTTATAAAAGGATTGAACCAAACCAGCATCGATAAGAATTATGTAAAGCGAGGGGTGGGGGATTGGCATGAGGACCAAGTCTACATCAAACATGCTTGATTGCTTGACAAATCCATGGAATGAACAAGGAAAAAAAATAGCAAAAGAACAGAAAAAACTGAAATGGAACTTCTATAAAAGGGAAACAGAATTAACAGGAAAAGAATTTATCAAACCTTGTGCAGCTTCTTCTTGGATTTTAGCAAACGCAGATGCCTCCATAAGTGTTTCTGTCCAGGCATGTATACTTGCAGATCTTAATATATATGGGTCCTTCTCAGCAGAGTACGATCTGCTACTACCATCATCAGTACATTTGCCTCTTCCACTGCTAAAGTCCCTACTGCGGCTGTGCTCCGGAATGAGAACCCCAGCAGAGAAAGGCGACTGCGCTGCAAAATTAGCCGCTGCTAGAACACCATCAAAGCAGGGCACAAGTGGTGAAACAGCCGCATAAGCTCCTGGAATACCAGCTGGGTGGCCAAGGGGGCCACTCTTCGACTTGGGCCGTCGATGATGAGGAGCCGGTGCTGACATCCTTCCAAACCCATCGCAAGAGACCGGACTCATGATCCACTTCTCCGCATCCTCCCATTTCGATGGCAGCTTCCTCCCGTTGTTAAAAGGAAGCACAACCCCACTGCCCCCATACCTCCTATTGCTTCCAGCTCCCAGCGGCACCCGCTCTGAACTCCAACCCTTGTTGTACTGCATGCTGCCTGCACAATGCCGGTTGTAGTTTGGGGTACCAGGGCTCGGGAACGTGCCTGTGCCTGTGCCTGATCTGCTTCTGCTCCGTGATGATGTCGTTGAGCTCTTGCTCATTCCTCCCAGGTTAGACCCAAGCAAACACCTTGGAGAGAGCACAAGCAATTCAACACCCCTAACTCCGCCGGCGTTGGGATCATGAGAGACGGGAGACCGCACCAACCCAGCCCCGTCAGACTTAAGCTGCCGCTGCTTCTGGCACTCTACAAAACAAACAGATTCCATCATCAATAAGCAATCCAATCAGTTACGCTGATTGATCTCAACACAACCAATAGTGATTCTATAATAGATTACCTCTTAGCGAGTAGGAGAATGAATCATTGGTTGCCTCAGCTGCTTCCTCCGACTCGGCCAAGCTTGCGCCGCCTCTCCCGTCCTCCTCGTCTGCGTGATGGAGTGGTTAGCCGCTAGGACACACGACGACAAAATGCGACACTGGGATTTGAGCGGTGAACAAGTGAACAACACGCACCTGATGGAGCCGTGCCACGCGAGGCGAGGCCGCTGCTGCCGCTGATAGGGAGGGTCAGCAATGCGGAGGAGGCGAGCACCGGATCTGGATCAGCCACGCCGCGAGGCCCCACCGGTTGCTGGTGCTGCGGAAAGCGCCAACGGCAGAGGCGTCACTTCAGCGCACGGCCGGCGAGCGACAACGACGAAACGAAAACAGCGAGCACGGCCGCGGCGGCTTACGGGGGACGCCACGACGAGCGCGCGCGATCCGCAGGCCGCCGAAACCGACCAAAAGAGCAATGATAATAAAGCGACGAAAAAGACGACGCGAGCAGCGTTGCGCTAGCTGAGCTTTGTTCAAATCCGCTCCCCTTTTTTTGGCTTTATGCTTTGCTTAACAGGAGGTCACTCCACCGCGCTGATACACTAACCTCGGATCCCATGTGGGTTAAGACAAGCGCGAGTTCGGAATTTGGATTGGATCTATTGAGTTGTACCGCGCCTTTGCTTCATCTACTTGCCTAATACTTAACTAATTAATCCCGGAGACACGCCATGCCGCGACCATGTGGAGGTTAAGTGAGAACGGAGAGAAAATAAAAGGGGGGAGAGGGTTTACTGCGGCGCCGGCGGGTCGCCGTCGTCTGGGCGGCGGCTTCTTGCGCCGGCGCTCGGCCGCGGACTTCTCAATTACTTATAAAAGGATTGAACCAAACCAGCATCGATAAGAATTATGTAAAGCGAGGGGTGGGGGATTGGCATGAGGACCAAGTCTACATCAAACATGCTTGATTGCTTGACAAATCCATGGAATGAACAAGGAAAAAAAATAGCAAAAGAACAGAAAAAACTGAAATGGAACTTCTATAAAAGGGAAACAGAATTAACAGGAAAAGAATTTATCAAACCTTGTGCAGCTTCTTCTTGGATTTTAGCAAACGCAGATGCCTCCATAAGTGTTTCTGTCCAGGCATGTATACTTGCAGATCTTAATATATATGGGTCCTTCTCAGCAGAGTACGATCTGCTACTACCATCATCAGTACATTTGCCTCTTCCACTGCTAAAGTCCCTACTGCGGCTGTGCTCCGGAATGAGAACCCCAGCAGAGAAAGGCGACTGCGCTGCAAAATTAGCCGCTGCTAGAACACCATCAAAGCAGGGCACAAGTGGTGAAACAGCCGCATAAGCTCCTGGAATACCAGCTGGGTGGCCAAGGGGGCCACTCTTCGACTTGGGCCGTCGATGATGAGGAGCCGGTGCTGACATCCTTCCAAACCCATCGCAAGAGACCGGACTCATGATCCACTTCTCCGCATCCTCCCATTTCGATGGCAGCTTCCTCCCGTTGTTAAAAGGAAGCACAACCCCACTGCCCCCATACCTCCTATTGCTTCCAGCTCCCAGCGGCACCCGCTCTGAACTCCAACCCTTGTTGTACTGCATGCTGCCTGCACAATGCCGGTTGTAGTTTGGGGTACCAGGGCTCGGGAACGTGCCTGTGCCTGTGCCTGATCTGCTTCTACTCCGTGATGATGTCGTTGAGCTCTTGCTCATTCCTCCCAGGTTAGACCCAAGCAAACACCTTGGAGAGAGCACAAGCAATTCAACACCCCTAACTCCGCCGGCGTTGGGATCATGAGAGACGGGAGACCGCACCAACCCAGCCCCGTCAGACTTAAGCTGCCGCTGCTTCTGGCACTCTACAAAACAGACAGATTCCATCATCAATAAGCAATCCAATCACTTACGCTGATTGATCTCAACACAACCAATACTGATTCTATAATAGATTACCCCTTAGCGAGTAGGAGAATGAATCATTGGTTGCCTCAGCTGCTTCCTCCGACTCGGCCAAGCTTGCGCCGCCTCTCCCGTCCTCCTCGTCTGCGTGATGGAGTGGTTAGCCGCTAGGACACACGACGACAAAATGCGACACTGGGATTTGAGCGGTGAACAAGTGAACAACACGCACCTGATGGAGCCGTGCCACGCGAGGCGAGGCCGCTGCTGCCGCTGATAGGGAGGGTCAGCACTGCGGAGGAGGCGAGCACCGGATCTGGATCAGCCACGCCGCGAGGCCCCACCGGTTGCTGGTGCTGCGGAAAGCGCCAACGGCAGAGGCGTCACTTCAGCGCACGGCCGGCGACAACGACGAAACGAAAACAGCGAGCACGGCCGCGGCGGCTTACGGGGGACGCCACGACGAGCGCGCGCGATCCGCAGGCCGCCGAAACCGACCAAAAGAGCAATGATAATAAAGCGACGAAAAAGACGACGCGAGCAGCGTTGCGCTAGCTGAGCTTTGTTCAAATCCGCTCCCCTTTTTTTGGCTTTATGCTTTGCTTAACAGGAGGTCACTCCACCGCGCTGATACACTAACCTCGGATCCCATGTGGGTTAAGACAAGCGCGAGTTCGGAATTTGGATTGGATCTATTGAGTTGTACCGCGCCTTTGCTTCATCTACTTGCCTAATACTTAACTAATTAATCCCGGAACACGCCATGCCGCGACCATGTGGAGGTTAAGTGAGAACGGAGAGAAAATAAAGGGGGCAGAGGGTTTACTGCGGCGGCAGCCGGTGGCGCGCGGCGCTCGGACGCGCGGGCGGGGAGGGCGGCGGCGGCGGCTGGGGAGAACCCTAGCTCGGGCTCGGCGCGAGGCATGCTCGGCCGCGCACTCGCATTCCCCGAGGAAGCGGTTGCAGAGGGGGCAGTGGAATGGAGCGGAGCGGGAGGGAGTGGGGCTTTGGAGGGGAAGAGGGACTGATTAAAAAATGGCGCGTTCAGGGGATGAAGGCGCGGGCCTCGATCTCTCTCCCTCGCTGGTACATTCCCTCGCGAGTTTTGTGCTACTGTATGTTTTGCCGTGCGCCAAATGCCGTGCTGTGCGGAATTGCCGCGGGGTTCGACGGTTTCGTTGTGAACGCAGCGCGGCGAGTCAAGGGCGCCGGTGGTGTCAGCCAGCCCAACAGTTCTCGTGGGGCGCAATATTTTTGCTTTCGCGCCTGACGATTTCCATGTTGCTTGCACAGGGTATTAGTAGTATTTTACTGCAGAGCGCAAATGTTCTTCCGCATTTTCAGAGCAAAATTTCAGGCCTCGTGACCTGTGATCGCCGGCCATGATGTTGCGCTGCCGACGTTGGGCGCGCGGCAAAGTTTCAACCGGGGACAATCACGTTTGCGACACAGGGTCCCCTCCCTCGCTGCGACGCCGGGGCCAGCCTGATGCACGAACTCGTGGACGCGTCCCCTTTTTTCAGCAAGACTGTTCATGCCATGGCACAGAGGATACGGGACCCCGCGGCGTCGGAGCAGTATTTGACTCGGCGCGAATCTTTTTGTCGGAAGCGTGAGCCTGGAAGCCGGTTTCACACGTTGTAGCACGTGGTCGTTGCCTACGCCGGGCCACATGTCATCGACCAAAATCAGGGTGGATCAGGAGCGACGATCTACAGTAGAGTGACAGAGGTGGGCGAGACTCCTGCGTCCCCAATATTTTTCGTCCTCATCGAGGTGCCAGGGCCATGCTTGCCAGGCAGCGGCCGGTGCGGTGCCGCAGTCGCGTGCTGACTGTTATGCCGGCCACTGTCCAGCATCATTTTTCACTGTGGTGCGTGTGCTTTTCATCTCCACCTTTTCATTGGTTAACCTTTTTTCTTCGTGATCTAGGACTGAACTTTTCGGTGATCGGGACTTCATGCGGAAGTAAACGTACCAGTAATCCACTACTCCATGTTTTGCTCTCATTGCAGCCTGTAGCTCGATCTGCATCATTGCCTTGTCCAGGCAGTCTCATGTGTTCTTCGCAGATGGAAATCACATGATCAGCTAAAGTTGAAGGTGTGGTAAACAGCCTAGGCATCTGTGCGATCATTGCCGTATGGGCCTCTGATCCTTTCAGAGTGACCTAAAACAGGCTGTGCTCTGCAAGCGTGTTTGAGCGGCTAGTGGTGAGTGGTGACCATCACTACGGCCACGGGTAGTGCTCCATTACAATGCACCGTCAGGTCCGCCACGGGCTGCCCTCTGATTCTTTCAGTACCGTCTCCTCTGATTCTTCATCAGCTCGTCCGTTCTACTACGATTCGTGTCAAGTTGGAAAGAGGACGATGGATAGAATGTGAAATGATGCAATCCACGAGATGTGATTCGCAAAAAATGTATTTTCTCAAACATGTATATGTACCAACACGATGAGTACGTGTCTTATTCGGAAAACTAAATACTCAATCACACCGCTGGATCATTTGGTACTGTCTCGCACAGTCTAGGCCTTTTCAAGATGTGACACTAATAGCACGCAATCAAGGTCAAGCAGGACAATTAATGGGAACCATAAGTGGGGGAAATAATGACCCTTCAACAAAACTAGTAAGAAAATAGTAGATAGAGATAATAAAATACCATGTGACATCATGTGCGATGCTGTGTTTTTTCTAAATCTAAGATGAGAGACTGTAAACAAATTCTTTGAAAAGATATGGACCGACCTCTGCGCCTTCATGGGCCTAATTCTTTTATTCTGGATCTTCTCTCGCAGTATGGCCCAAATATTTTGCCATCAGAACCCTTTGGCGAGACCCAAGCCCTGACTGACAAGTCGACCCACTTCCAGAACTTCCACTTCAGGCATTCGGGCCCTCCATCGTCTCCCCCCACGCCGGCTAGACCAATGACGACGGCGACGGCGGCGGAAGCCATGGACGTCGAGGCACCGGGTACGGGCCGAGACCCGCGCCTCCATAGAGAAGGTCGCTGCCAGGATGCTCGCCGTCAAGAGGGACGGCGCCCCCAAGTCGGAGCTCCGCGAGCTCGTCACCCAGATGTCACTCCATCTCATCACGCTCCGACAAGTACGTCACACTCCAATACCGTAGCTGCCGCCCCCAAAACCCTAGCTCTAGATCTGTGGTATTAACTCGAGTTGTATTTGCGCAGGTGAACAGGGAGATACTGATGGAGGAGGATAAGGTAAAGGGGGAGATGGAGGCGGCTAAGGCGCCGGTGGACTCCACGACACTGCAGCTGCACAACCTGCTGTACGAGAAGAACCACTACGTGAAGGCCATTAGAGGGTGTATGGACTTCCAGACGAAGTACCCGGGGATAGAGCTCGTGCCCGAGGAGGAATTCCACCGTGCGGCGCCGGCTGACATCCGTGAGAAGACCCTCGCTGCTGACGCTGCCCATGACCTCATGCTCAAGCGCCTCAACTTTGAGCTCGTCCAGGTTGTGAATTGTTATCTGTTGCAACTCAGTGGAACTACACTTACATACGAATATGCAACCTAAATGTGGACCTAGCATACTAAGATTGTTCTGAAACAGCTGTATTAAGTGTGGTTCTGCTACAGCTTGTGTTAATCACCTGTCTGACGCACTATTGGCTTGGCAACTGATTATATGTCACGAGGTTTAGAATTGTTTTTTTTACGCTTGAGATCCTTCTGATATTTGCGATCCTAGGATGCCGTTAAATGTGCATCTGGGTTGTTCACATAATGACTAACCAATACCTGTAAGATTATAAGAAGAGCTATAATGTATTCCATGGAAGTTTGTTTTTATATTTTTCTTGCAGTCCAGCCTGTTTACTATCTCCGCGAATCTCACATCTAAATTTGATCACTCACTGCATCATGTGTATGGTTTTCAATTGTGTGTTGCATTTTTCTCTGTATTTCCTTGCCCACATGATTTGCAGGAGTGCAGTACTATGTCTCTCTGAGCTGGTACTAGCCTGCTTTCATTTGTATTGTTTCAGAATTTTATGTCTGGCCTCTTAACAAAATTTCAATTGTGAATCAGCGGAAAGAGTTGTGCAAGCTGCATGAGAAATTGGAACAACAGAGGCGTGGTTTACTCGAGACGATTGCTAATCAGAAAAAGTTCCTTTCAAGCCTCCCATCGCATTTGAAATCACTGAAGAAAGCATCATTGCCAGTGCAGCAGCAGCTGAGCATGCAGCATACCAAGAAACTGAAGCAGCATCATGCAGCTGAGTTGCTTCCCACCCCTCTTTATATAGTATACACCCAGTTGTTGGGACAGAAAGAAGCATTTGGAGAGAGTATTGAAGTAGAGATCGCAGGAAGCACGAAGGATGCTCAAATATTTGCTCGACAGCAAGCTAAGAAGGAAAATGGTATGTATTTGCTTGCTTTATATATGTCCCAGTTACGCCTCCTCGCAAAATTGCCGCTAGTCCCCTGTTGCATGTATTAAATAGGTAGTCTATAATGGCCTTATAAGTACCCTTGATACCTTTTGATGTCTCCTGCAAAACTGCACTCTTTTACAAATTCCTTATTTGATCGTACTTTTTCATAGTAGCAAGCAGATGTAGTTTTTTTTTCAAGGCATTTAATGACAATATGCATCTTCCCAGTGAAAAAAAAAACCGTAGAACTAGCAGTGTTTGATATTCTTATTTGATAGCATCATGCCTGTAGTCGACAGTAGCTTGATTTTTGTCTGAATTTGAGACTAGAGGCAAATATACTGCGTCGAATTCCCGCAGTGCCTGTTCCTGTTGGATATAATATTTTGCACTATGACAAAGGATTATTTAGTAGGTTGATGTCCCAATGTGCAGTATGAAATGGCCATATTGTCGGATCCAGTTACATGAGATTGTCATGTTTGCTAATCCTTTTGCATGTAATATCGTTTCATTATCACTGTAAGGATATTTAAATTGGCGATCTTCCTGATGTGGCATGTCTTTTATAGCAGGCACCTTATCAAATGGCGACAATAACAAAATGGATGACGATGGAATTGATGATGATGAAGATGCTCAGAGAAGAAGATCAAGATCTAAAAAGAACGTGATGAAGGAAGCTAATAATCCTGCAGTGGTGTATCAGCTTCATCCCCTTAGGATTATCCTCCATGTTTATGATAATGAAGACTCTGGTACTAAACGTCGTAAGCTCATCACCCTGCGGTTTGAATTCCTGGCAAAGTTGAATGTTGTCTGTGTTGGAATCGAAGATTCAGAGGGCCTGGATAATAATATCTTGTGCAACCTATTTCCGGATGACACTGGTTTAGAGCTGCCTCACCAGGTATGTAATTAGAAAGACAAAGTGATTATGATACAATAGTGTAGCAACCACAATATCTCATAAGTTGCAGGATTCTGCCTTTTTGTTTTATACTGGTCATAGGTTGTCAGAAGCATTGGGTTATGATGGCTTTTGTTTCTGTTTGGCAACCTCTAGTTATTAAATTTTCTACCTTGATGGTTCTCAGTTCTCACTCATGTTAGCTGAAAGAGTGACTTTCTTATCGATTTTTTCAGATGGCTAAGATTTCTGCTGGAGAGGCTCCAAACTTCAATGACAAGGATTCACGGCCATACAAGTGGGCACAGCATTTAGCTGGTATTGACTTCTTGCCAGAAGTACCTCCATCTGTTGGGGATGATTCTATCAGATCATTGAGCAGTGTTGATTTGTCATCCGGGCTTGCTCTGTACCGTCAGCAGCATCGTGCACAGACTATTTTGCAGAGAATCCGTACTCGGAAAGTTGCTCAGATGGCTCTTATGTGAGTCACTGCTCTACAATATTTGCTGTTTGGGACATCGATGACAGTGTAATTTGCTTGACAATTTTAATATAATGATGTTTTTGCTTCATTGCTCGTGTCATTCTGAGATTTGGAAATACTTGAATATTTAACAAGCAGGGTTTGTGAAAACACCCCTTTTACAAACTCTGCGTTTATTACGTATTGATTATAAGATAACCCTGAGCAACTATCTTTCTAGTGTTACTTAAGAATGCTATCTATTGCTTGTTTAATTGGTAGCAACCCTTTGAGTTTTCGGGTCTATTTGATTACAGGTGGCAACTTGATTATTTGACAAAGCTGAAGTGGCCTCGAATAGAACCTAAGAATACACCATGGGCATCACGCAACCCATTATGTAGTCTGCATAGTTGGTCATTGACAGGTTCGTTTCCTGAACCATCGCATCGTTTAAGTTTGATGATGAGTGGAGCTGCAAGCAGTGCTGAGAGCGACATAGAAAGAAGATCTGTGACACACTGGGGAGAAACTGAGAGTACAATATATGTAGCAGTTACGTCTCCTCGCAAAATTGCCGCTAGTCCTCTGTTACATGTATTAAATAGGTAGTCGATAATGTCCTTATAAGGACCCTTGATACCTTTTGATGTCTCCTGCAAGACTGCACTCTTTTACAAATTCCTTATTTGATCGTACTTTTTCATAGTAGCAAGCAGATGTAGTTTTTTTTTCAAGGCATTTAATGACAATATGCATCTTCCCAATGAAAAAAAACCCCCGTAGAACTAGCAGTGTTTTCTGGAAGGGTCTGTAGTCCACAGTAGCTTGATTTTCAAGGCATTTAATGACAATATGCATCTTCCCAGTGAAAAAAAAAACCGTAGAACTAGCAGTGTTTGATATTCTTATTTGATAGCATCATGCCTGTAGTCGACAGTAGCTTGATTTTTGTCTGAATTTGAGACTAGAGGCAAATATACTGCGTCGAATTCCCGCAGTGCCTGTTCCTGTTGGATATAATATTTTGCACTATGACAAAGGATTATTTAGTAGGTTGATGTCCCAATGTGCAGTATGAAATGGCCATATTGTCGGATCCAGTTACATGAGATTGTCATGTTTGCTAATCCTTTTGCATGTAATATCGTTTCATTATCACTGTAAGGATATTTAAATTGGCGATCTTCCTGATGTGGCATGTCTTTTATAGCAGGCACCTTATCAAATGGCGACAATAACAAAATGGATGACGATGGAATTGATGATGATGAAGATGCTCAGAGAAGAAGATCAAGATCTAAAAAGAACGTGATGAAGGAAGCTAATAATCCTGCAGTGGTGTATCAGCTTCATCCCCTTAGGATTATCCTCCATGTTTATGATAATGAAGACTCTGGTACTAAACGTCGTAAGCTCATCACCCTGCGGTTTGAATTCCTGGCAAAGTTGAATGTTGTCTGTGTTGGAATCGAAGATTCAGAGGGCCTGGATAATAATATCTTGTGCAACCTATTTCCGGATGACACTGGTTTAGAGCTGCCTCACCAGGTATGTAATTAGAAAGACAAAGTGATTATGATACAATAGTGTAGCAACCACAATATCTCATAAGTTGCAGGATTCTGCCTTTTTGTTTTATACTGGTCATAGGTTGTCAGAAGCATTGGGTTATGATGGCTTTTGTTTCTGTTTGGCAACCTCTAGTTATTAAATTTTCTACCTTGATGGTTCTCAGTTCTCACTCATGTTAGCTGAAAGAGTGACTTTCTTATCGATTTTTTCAGATGGCTAAGATTTCTGCTGGAGAGGCTCCAAACTTCAATGACAAGGATTCACGGCCATACAAGTGGGCACAGCATTTAGCTGGTATTGACTTCTTGCCAGAAGTACCTCCATCTGTTGGGGATGATTCTATCAGAGCATTGAGCAGTGTTGATTTGTCATCCGGGCTTGCTCTGTACCGTCAGCAGCATCGTGCACAGACTATTTTGCAGAGAATCCGTACTCGGAAAGTTGCTCAGATGGCTCTTATGTGAGTCACTGCTCTACAATATTTGCTGTTTGGGACATCGATGACAGTGTAATTTGCTTGACAATTTTAATATAATGATGTTTTTGCTTCATTGCTCGTGTCATTCTGAGATTTGGAAATACTTGAATATTTAACAAGCAGGATTTGTGAAAACATCCCTTTTACAAACTCTGCGTTTATTACCTATTGATTCTAAGATAACCCTGAGCAACTATCTTTCTAATGTTAATTATGAATGCTATCTATTGCTTGTTTGATTGGTAGCAACCCTTTGAGTTTTCGGGTCTATTTGATTACAGGTGGCAACTTGATTATTTGACAAAGCTGAAGTGGCCTCGAATAGAACCTAAGAATACACCATGGGCATCACGCAACCCATTATGTAGTCTGCATAGTTGGTCATTGACAGGTTCGTTTCCTGAACCATCGCATCGTTTAAGTTTGATGATGAGTGGAGCTGCAAGCAGTGCTGAGAGCGACATAGAAAGAAGATCTGTGACACACTGGGGAGAAACTGAGAGTATCAGGGAGGACGGGGAGCTTCCGGTTGTCGTCCCTGCTGAGAATGAGCTAAATGGTTCTACCGTGTTAGATTCTGTGGACTCTGAGATGTCACCTGAAGTTCGAAGCCATTCTAGAGGCTTATCCTTGATATCAAAGAGTGCAACACCATCTAAGTTAAGCATCTCACACAGTTTTGGTAGATACGAGGATGATGTTGATCTCTTGATGTATAGTGACAGTGAGTTGGAGGACCCGCCATGCATTCATGAAGAAACTGAAAAAGGTAGCCTAATTATAGACAGGTCCTGGGAGGACTATGCTACTAGGGAGTTCACTATGGTACTGAGTAAAAATATAAAGAATGGTCCAAAAATTATGCTGGAAGCCAAGGTAATTGGGTTATGATGGCTTTTGTTTCTGTTTGGCAACCTCTAGTTATTAAATTTTCTACCTTGATGGTTCTCAGTTCTCACTCATGTTAGCTGAAAGAGTGACTTTCTTATCGATTTTTTCAGATGGCTAAGATTTCTGCTGGAGAGGCTCCAAACTTCAATGACAAGGATTCACGGCCATACAAGTGGGCACAGCATTTAGCTGGTATTGACTTCTTGCCAGAAGTACCTCCATCTGTTGGGGATGATTCTATCAGATCATTGAGCAGTGTTGATTTGTCATCCGGGCTTGCTCTGTACCGTCAGCAGCATCGTGCACAGACTATTTTGCAGAGAATCCGTACTCGGAAAGTTGCTCAGATGGCTCTTATGTGAGTCACTGCTCTACAATATTTGCTGTTTGGGACATCGATGACAGTGTAATTTGCTTGACAATTTTAATATAATGATGTTTTTGCTTCATTGCTCGTGTCATTCTGAGATTTGGAAATACTTGAATATTTAACAAGCAGGGTTTGTGAAAACACCCCTTTTACAAACTCTGCGTTTATTACGTATTGATTATAAGATAACCCTGAGCAACTATCTTTCTAGTGTTACTTAAGAATGCTATCTATTGCTTGTTTAATTGGTAGCAACCCTTTGAGTTTTCGGGTCTATTTGATTACAGGTGGCAACTTGATTATTTGACAAAGCTGAAGTGGCCTCGAATAGAACCTAAGAATACACCATGGGCATCACGCAACCCATTATGTAGTCTGCATAGTTGGTCATTGACAGGTTCGTTTCCTGAACCATCGCATCGTTTAAGTTTGATGATGAGTGGAGCTGCAAGCAGTGCTGAGAGCGACATAGAAAGAAGATCTGTGACACACTGGGGAGAAACTGAGAGTACCAGGGAGGACGGGGAGCTTCCGGTTGTCGTCCCTGCTGAGAATGATCTAAATGGTTCTACCGTGTTAGATTCTGTGGACTCTGAGATGTCACCTGAAGTTCGAAGCCATTCTAGAGGCTTATCCTTGATATCAAAGAGTGCAACACCATCTAAGTTAAGCATCTCACACAGTTTTGGTAGATACGAGGATGATGTTGATCTCTTGATGTATAGTGACAGTGAGTTGGAGGACCCGCCATGCATTCATGAAGAAACTGAAAAAGGTAGCCTAATTATAGACAGGTCCTGGGAGGACTATGCTACTAGGGAGTTCACTATGGTACTGAGTAAAAATATAAAGAATGGTCCAAAAATTATGCTGGAAGCCAAGGTAAACTAGGTTGTCACTCTTATTTGTAAGGCTTCCTACAACTCTACATATGCCTTGCTTCCTTACCATGCAACTTGTATCACAGGTTAAGATAAGCATGGAATATCCACTAAGGCCTCCCCTTTTCAGACTACGTCTGCTCTCTGAGAAATTTGAAACTTTAAAATGGCGCAATGACCTTCGTGCAATGGAAGCTGAGGTTTGTAGAAAGAGATTTTTGGCATGTTTTATTCAGTCGCATTCAGGAGAGCATTAATGTCTAAGATCAATGTTATGCCTGCAGGTGAATCTTCACATCCTTCGAAGCTTGCCTTCATCGTCTGAGGATTATATCTTGGCTCACCAAGTTATGTGCCTGGCTATGCTATTTGATATGCATTTTGATGAGGATTACGAGAAAAGAAAAGCTACTTCCGTGATTGATGTTGGCCTCGGCAAGCCTGTTAGTGGTAGTATGCTTACTAGATCAGTTAGGGGAAGAGACCGTAGGCAGACTATTTATTGGAGAGGTGCTGATTGCTCTTCCAGTTATTTGTAGAGTGTCGTGGTCATGTTATTCTTCATTGTTCCCAGTTCAGTTGAGCATTGGAGGAGCAACTTATACTGCCCTTTCCATTCCTTTTTGGTATTTAGAGAGTTGCTTCCAACATCAGAGCTAACACAGATACTCCCTGGGGCCTGACAACAGTAGCTGATAAGCGTATTCACTGAAGAAAATGCCTTGCTGTGTTACTGCACAGTTTTCTAATTTCAGAGACTGTATAAAGCTTATCCACTGGCGGCATTTTATCGTGGCAAAACAGCATTTGAGCTTGCTTGTAAACGTGGTGATGTTTGAGACTTGTGTGCAGGATTGTTGGTCAGACCTGAACCCAACTTCACTATCAGAACTGTATGATTCGCTGATAGCTGTGTTTGTGGTAGCGGCTTTGGTTACTACATATGTTTGGTCATTCAATCCAGGAATATTGTGGGTGTCAAAACATCTTCTGCTAACGTTATGTATAATGTACTGGGTTATCTTTATGCAAAAAGAAAAATGTATTGGGTTATCTGAATTTGTTTAAAACCATGTGTGGTTATAACATGATGCAATTTGCTGTCATTGAAAATATGGATGGAGCTTATATGCTGGCCCGAAGCGAAAAGTTTACTACTACTATCTGCGTACCATTTTCCGGATACCTATAACATGCGAACTATAGGTTGCGTCTAATCTGTCAACGTCCTGCCAACATTATTACAAACTTTGCAATGTAATTCGTGGCCACTCACATCAAGAGCTCAATTTTGAAGAGTGTCAATTTCTTTTAGTACAAATCTTCCAGGAAAGGGAAGTCAAGGAACGCCTGAACAAACTACCGTGTTCCGTTTCGTTGCAATAATTTGCACTGGGGCTGGCTGAAGAGCTTTAGGTCAGCGGCCCCAGCGAATTTGCTCCAAGCCTGGTGGAGTTCACGTAATCACGGGGCGAGTGCGGCGGCAGCCCCGGCATCAGGAGCCCGGCGACCCTGGCGAGCCGCATCAACCACCCCTCGGCGTACTCCGGCCCGACGGCGTAGCCGATGAGGAAGCTCCGGGCGAGCTCCCACGCCGCGTTCAGGTACTTGGGCGCCAACGTGAGCAGCGAGAAATAGTTCTTGTTTGGCTCCTCCTGCACCACCTGCATTTCATTCAAAGGCACAAAAACGTGGTCATTTCACTGCTTAAACTGCACTGGGTTTTGGAAGCTACTAGGCCTGATACTGGGCCAGCCAGTTTTCAAGTTCTCTAGGTTCCAAGAATCATGGATGGATGGTGACCACAGCGAGCTTCTCAAAATTCTTGCTTCCAAGTTTCTCTTGCTTGCCGTGGAAGTTTGATTGTGTTCTCTACAGATATGCTCGGAACATTTTCGAAAGCGGATTAATATAGCAATCCAATGTAAAAAAAATAAATCAAATTTTGTTTCAAAAAGATGCAATAAGGTCAGTTTTAAGTCCAAGCCTGAAAAAAGAGTCGGACAGTAAGACTGACCCGTCCTCTGTAAAGGCTGTCGAAGTAGAGGCAGGTTCCAAAGTGCCTGAACTGAAGCGCAGCGTCGTCGTACGGCACCCTCGGCACCATGTCGTTACAGTACACGAACCTGAAGTACCTGCCATCAAGGTACTTGCTCATGAACTCGCCGACGTCCTTGTCGCCGACGCGAGGCTGCCCGAACGTGTACACGCCCCGCAGCCTGGCGAGCATGGCCTCCTCCCTGTGCATCGCGAGGACGGTCGGGAACAGCACGGCGAGCGCGCCGCCGAGGCTGTGCCCGGCCACCACGAACCGCGCGTTCGCGTTCTCGGACAGGAAGCGCCGCACCCGCTCGCGGATGGGGGAGTACGCGAACGGCTTTCCGTCGTGGTCGTGCTCGGCGACGCGGG
>LAPY01000559.1:137780-149571 GCA_000970635.1 Eragrostis tef
AGGCCACGCCGTCTCCAGCGCAGCGGAAGCTGGTGCTGTACACCAAGCCCGGGTGCTGCCTGTGCGACGGCCTGAAGGAGAAGCTCCACGCCGCCTCCCTGCTCGCTGGCACCCCTTACTCCCTCGCATCCATCGAGCTCCAGGCAAGCAATTTACTAGCTCCATAAGCCTAGCAGTTCGTCCTGTCCCAGTGACATTGTAGTTCTTTCTGAAATGGATTGTTGCTTAACTGATTTTGGATGCCGATCAGGAACGGGACATCACGACGAATCCAGAGTGGGAGCGGCTGTACCAGTACGAGATCCCAGTTCTCGCCAAGGTTCTGCCCGATGGCACCGAGGTATTACCATCTTAGTTATTACTGTTTAATTCGATTTGCTCGACTCTAGCAGTTTGATTTCATAGTTACACTCTTTATGCACCAACCACAAAGCTCTTCAAGCATGCAACGAAATACTTTGTTTATTGAAGAGCTTCCTTCTCAACCTTCTGTTGGTCTATACTGCAGGAAATACTTCCCAGATTATCGCCCCGTCTAAGTGTTGAGCTCGTTCAGAAGAAAATATATTCTGCATTTGATCAGTAAGGAGAATTTTTGTTGGGAAAAAAGTTCATTGTTATGTTAGTAGCTTCATCTGTAAGATTGCCAATCTATACCATGATGGTTGTAATATTTCTTGATTGAGTTACATGATTTTCAATTTGCTTGACTCATGTTGTGTAAACAATGTTCTTTGAGCATGGCCTTTAAAAGAATGAGTTCATATTACATCCAAACACTTCTTATTGGTTCTCGAGGAATTCTATGGCTTCATGTCCAGCCATGTCACAAGGAAATACAGATACCTGAAATATTACGTGGGATTAAAATGCTGCTTTTTATATATTTCATATGTCATCTTTCTGGCTCTTCCTAGGTCTAATCTCTCACCTACCCCACTTTTCCGCTCATAAACAAGTGAAAAAAGGGCAGCAACCCAAAAGTAGAATTGCAAGTACATAAGAAATAAGATAAATAAAGAAACATACATGAAGCTTGGGAGTTATTCAGCTTTCTTGCAAATAACCTCCCATTTTCTATTTACATTTAACCTAGATTTCTTACAATGTTAGAGTCGACACAACCCCAAAAGGTTGCCCTGAAGGATAATGCCGTATTTTGTGCTTCGAAAAGCAGTCTCAACACTGGTTTGTGCCGAAGCGTCATCTTGTAGAGTTTCACAAACTTATTCAAAGGCTGAAGTACCTGGAGATATTCAAGGAAGAAACAAGATTCAGGCTAGTAACCAATATGTTTATGCTTCACATTTCTAACTATGGTAGATAGGAAATGCAAAAAAAAATTTCATCAGCAAGAGGCAAATCAATCTTATATTCTTATAACAAACAGTAATTTTGAGGATTGTCTTGATGAAACTGAAAGCAACTCACTTCATTCAGTTTGGATGCTGGTGCAGTCAATGTGAGTGCTACAACTGTAATATCTTGCCCCCAGACCTTGATCTCCTGTGGAACTGTGTTGATAACTTGCGATGTGGAACAATTGCATGTTGTTTATTCACCAAAGCAGGGCATGAGAAACTCCCATCAGGGTTGATTTCAGGGTGATTCCAGCTTGTAGGCCTGGATATGGATGATATTGGCCCTGGAGGCAAGCTTGGAGCACATGCTGGCATGAGATCTTGTAGGACTGGGGACAGCGTCAAATCCCTAATTTTACCAAAAATTGTGAGATTTAAGCCAAGGTTCGTTAACTTCCATTCTGCGATTATTTTGGCGAGTTGTTTCAGCCGGTCGAGTTGTAGATAAATGCTGTGATCATTCGATAAAAGGGAAACTTGGATTGTAATTGGTATTGCGACTGTTGAGCCATTCATATTTGTTAACCCTATGAGTAATTCCTGCAAGCACATTAATATGTTGTGACTTCATCTCAAGATCTTTGAAGAAAACAAATGTTCAAGGTAAGTGATCCTTGAGCATTCGAGAGAAAGAAAGGAGTGGACCTCGTCTGGCATCTGCAGTGTGGATCCAAGCTCGATCTTCATTTCCTCAAGAAAGTCCCTTATTTAATGAATGGTCAAGTCAAATGTGATGTTGAATAAAGGTAGTGGTACTAAGTCTGGAAGGAAATTACTGTGTGGAAGAAACACAGTTATCCCTCCTGGGAAACCCAAGATCTCTGAGCAAAACGGATGTCCGAAAACAGATGGCGTCAAAGATAAATTCAACTGCTGAAGCATCAGCTGTATCAAAGAACTTCTCAGTTTGCTCATGGATGTTGGGTTTATGGAGCTATTGCTTGGGTCTGGAAGGATACCGAATGTCACGTAAGTGGAATTCTTATGTGTGTATGGACTCATAGAAACTAAAACCTGCAGAATTGTGAACCAATATTTAGTTTACCTGGAGTGATTGACATACTATTTATCTTACTAAATTGGTGCTAAGCTGTACCTTACTATTGGGGACTCCTATCTCACTATATATCTCTTTTTCAAGCATTCCGCCATGTGAAGCAAGCTCCGAGTATGGCATTAACAAAATAAAGCCTCCCTGGATTTCTGCAGGAGAAGTAAATGTTTTGGAGGTTAAATAATGTTTAAAAGATGGGGGAAAGTGTTGCTGTTATAAATATACTGCCGACAAATCTGATCCAGCAATAGTAGTTGATTGTTGATATGGTTATTTGCCAGTAAGTAAAATTTTGATTGTACTGAATACTGACCGGATATGCTGTTACTTTTCTTTTCGACAAAGGGTGTAATCGTGGAGGCCTTACCGGCAAGTGTTCCAGGGTCATCGGGCATGGCTCCTGACGCCCGGAGATGAAACAGCAGGAACAAGGCAGAGAGGAAGCCCCCAACGGCCAGGAGCAGCACAGAAACGCACTTTGCGTTGACGACCTTGCAGACAGCGGCGCAACACCAGCAGCAACTGAAGCAGCCGCCCCTGGTTGCCGGTGCAGGTCTGGGGATGGCCTGCTCAGCGTCACCGGCCTTGCCCATGGTGAGCGCATCTGGCACGACTCTCTCCTGCGTTCGTCAGTGTAGAGATCGTCAAGCCTGGAGGCGGCGGCGTCGCGTTGGGGATAAACTGGAAAGCTGGAGCTGGTACTCGCCGTTGCCGCAACGGCGACGTGAAAGGAGATGCGTTGGGTGTTAGGAGCGGTAGATGGGACGGCTAACATAGGCCGGCTGTCACTGGTGGTTTAGGTTTAGTTTGGACTACCATTGAAAAGTTTCCATAGCTCCAGTTGTTTGGACTTTCCCTCTTTTTTAATAAAAAAAAATCTTGACGTTTAGACATAAGAGAACATCTAGTTCATTTCTAACTCATTTCACTTGTTTGAAACGATAAGACTTTTAGAACTGAGGGAGTATTTCATATTTATTATGGAACGGTATTTCGTCTGTAATAAGCATAAAAAGAGCAACATAAAAAATTACATGTCTCCGATTCGTCAGTTTCAAGAGCTAGGTATCGACGATATTAATACGGAGACAACTAGATACAGTTTGCAGCTGAGACGGTTTCATTATCCTGATTCTACAACTATGCCAGACGAAATATCCGTAATCTTTGTGCGGAAGACCTGCACACACACAGAGATAGCAAACACCTCATGTTTCTTACCGTAATGCAAAACACAGGAAGATTTGAACCGTAATTAAATATTCACACAACACAAGTAGCTCTCAACAAATTCCCTTCATCCTGCAGTTCAACTACTTCGTTGAGACGGGTTGGTAGATGTGAATGGTGATTCTATTTAGTTTGGATTGTAAACAATATTTTTAGTTCCATTTCACTGGTCTTATTTGACAACTGCGCTAGAAGGGAATATCTCGTAATGTATGTGTCAAAAACTGAGGGAGAGATGTAAAAGGCTTCCCAGGTATAGCAGTATAGATACACACGCCCAAATGCCCATGACCAAAAAGCACCACACAGCCAAATCGAGTCGTAGTTAAGTAACACTACATACATTATAAGTTGCTTATCATAAGAAGAAAATGGTTAAACTAAAGAACAAAACACTTGCGCCATAACGCAGCATCGAATGAACTAACTTAAATGAGCTTCTTCTTCCTGAAGTACCCTTGAAGGTGCCACAATTGCAAAACTGATGTGGCAATGCAGACGCCCAGCGACAAAATACTAAACCAGGCAACCCTGGCATTCGTTTTCTCACTCACAGTTCGCATTTCTGCTTCCCTGCACAATAGACAGATCGAACAATCATCAGCCACACTACTAAGACGCTGACTGTTTTTATCGAAAAAAAAGACGCTGACTGAAAACTCTGAACTCTTAGTGTTTGCCATGACAGAGATCATCATCAAATGTACTCAATTAATCATTCGTCACAGGAAGAAAAGATGAAGCTTCTGAAGCCAACGATCCTCCCATAGAAGTGAACTAGAATCTATGCTGAGCAGCAGATAGCATCACCGGGGAAAAAATGAAGCTTGTGAAGCAAATGATCCTCCCATAGAAGTGAACAGGATCCTGTGCTGAGCAGCAGATAGCAAATTGCAACACAAGCACCGAGCCAACATTTAAGTTTACAATATAAAAGCCAACATTTCAGTGCAAAAGATGTTGCCACAGAAAGCTCGAAAATGGTTAGGTGGAAATGGCAACTTGCCTTGCTTTGAGGTATATCAAGTTCTGATGAATGGCTTGTACTGCCGTTTCAAGTTTCTGAAGCTCTAATTCTACACCCTGCAAAGAAAAGAAACACAGAGAGAGAAACATATGATCAGTGTCATGAAGCAATGCATCAGATCATAGTTCAGTGGCACTTGGACTGATATGTAATTTTGTAATTCAGACTCGCCTCAAGTTTTTCCTTCTTTGCGATAGCATCCCAGTCCTTTGCTGCAATCCCAATCTTCCAATCAAGATTTACGGATACCCCTGATCCTTTCTCTGTGCTATCTATCCAGAAGCATGCAAGATAGTTTCCACCTTCTGCCGTTGTGAATGCAAATTGACCAATTGTAGCATTTTCGCTATGATGTAAGGTGTTTCCATATGGTGACGTAACCTATGCAAAGCATAAAAATTCATCCAAAAATAAATTAAAGATGGTATTTATATTAGTTAATAATTCACAATACAATATTGTGACTGTTTGTAGTATTTCCTTGGATGCTGATTGATACTAGTGAAGTAGAAAGTTTGAAACATGTTTGGAGTTGAAAAATATGTCATCAAAGGTCACAAGTCAAAAAGAAGTAAAGAACCATAAGCACATCAAATGAAAATAATGTGTACGCTGTACAGAGATGTTGCATCAGGCATGTGTAGTTTGCCGTTAAATGCGAGGTTAGAAGTCGGTTCATATTCAGCGTATCATGACCTCATGGGGATCATATAATTAAAATATAGTCAACCTACTAATTGATGTATGAGAGTATATCATATCAAGCAACTAGCACTAATATGTGTAAGTTAGAAACATCATAATAAATTGGAGACAAATAAGGCAAAAAGATTTGGAAAAGGAAAAGCTGAGGTACTAGCAGCTCGCATAAGTGCCCATATAATCATACAATATTCTCATGTACTGGTTTGTACATCATAAACTCAAACATAGAAATTTCAGTGATTATTTTTAAACTTACCAAACTCATGGGGATTCTTTTTTACAAACCACTAGAAAAAGGAACCGCAGAATCCTGTAAGATGAATTGACAACTTGGATGGAAACCGCCACTAATTCGGCAGAAGGAACCAGCACGGTTTTAGATTCATCGCGGATCATAACACATCACAAGCATGAGCCATAGAGATCTACTTGAGGCAGCTGACTAATAGTCAGCTATTGTGGCTCTCTCTAGTTAGTGTGGTTCATGTTGCACAGCACAAACCCAAGTCTAGATGGCAATAGCAGTATTAGATGGAGAATTTATTCCTATAACATCCTGAAAACACATGTTTATGTCTTTGGCGGTCACATAACTACAGAAACATACCTACAAATAGTTCAGTTTAATTAACCGGGTAAATATGCGGTACGCAGCAACAATCTCAGCCCCCAGCAAAAACCAAAGCCTATACCGGTCAGGCGCACAGCTCTACTTACGCACAAATCTAGCATGGGACTAACACATATCTAACAGACTAGAAGGACAAAAATCAGGGCTCTCAACAGCTTACATGGAACCAGGAACAAGATATATATAGAAACGCGGAAGGAGATTAGCTTACCTTGACGGCGATGGTGGGGTGTGAGTGGGGGTGGGACTCGAACATGATGGCGTAATCGGCGAGCACCACCACGTTGGACTGGATCTCCTCCGACACGCACTTGGTCCCCGATTGCGGCACTTCCAGCCACACAGCCCCCGCGCGAAGCGGCGCGACGGTGAGCACCGCAGCTACCAACACGAGGGTCAGCACCGCCGCCATCTTGAACCACTAGAAAAAGGAACCGCAGAATCCTGTAAGATGAATTGACAACTTGGATGGAAACCGCCACTAATTCGGCAGAAGGAACCAGCACGGTTTTAGATTCATCGCGGATCATAACACATCACAAGCATGAGCCATAGAGATCTACTTGAGGCAGCTGACTAATAGTCAGCTATTGTGGCTCTCTCTAGTTAGTGTGGTTCATGTTGCACAGCACAAACCCAAGTCTAGATGGCAATAGCAGTATTAGATGGAGAATTTATTCCTATAACATCCTGAAAACACATGTTTATGTCTTTGGCGGTCACATAACTACAGAAACATACCTACAAATAGTTCAGTTTAATTAACCGGGTAAATATGCGGTACGCAGCAACAATCTCAGCCCCCAGCAAAAACCAAAGCCTATACCGGTCAGGCGCACAGCTCTACTTACGCACAAATCTAGCATGGGACTAACACATATCTAACAGACTAGAAGGACAAAAATCAGGGCTCTCAACAGCTTACATGGAACCAGGAACAAGATATATATAGAAACGCGGAAGGAGATTAGCTTACCTTGACGGCGATGGTGGGGTGTGAGTGGGGGTGGGACTCGAACATGATGGCGTAATCGGCGAGCACCACCACGTTGGACTGGATCTCCTCCGACACGCACTTGGTCCCCGATTGCGGCACTTCCAGCCACACAGCCCCGGCGCGGAGCGGCGCGACGGTGAGCACCGCAGCTACCAACGCGAGGGTTAGCACCGCCGCCATCTTGGCTGCCGGCCTAGAGATCTCCGCCTCGAGGGCTCGGGTTGGACGGAAGCGGATTTGGACTAGTTGGAAGACGACGGAAGACGGCGGCGAGGGGCACCTCAGGTCGTCGAGGGCTATTTTCGGAATTACTGTTAACTTCGAAGGGGGCACGTGACGTGCGCTGTCTTTGTGCAATGTGTCTATGGCGAGTGGGCCCGGTTATGTCGTATCAGTGTTTATTGAGTGAGCAGCTGCGAACAACCGCAAATGACTGTAAAAACAATAACTAAAATATTGTAACTGCTACAAAGTTAACAGTAATTTCGAACAGGGTGATGTCGTATATTTCCTCAAGACTTGGTACCGAAACCTCATAAACAAAGACACATACCATTAATGCTACGATTGACACTGACAATGGAGTAAAATACTCCGGTTTCAGAAGGCCGATAAGAGAACCACCCTGTCTATCACCGCCTGCCTCACTTTTCCACATCAAATCCCCCCCTCGGCTCTCAAAGCTCGGTTGACATAGATGGACAAATTTTGGGACGTTAGCTGCCTGGCTAGACAGCAATCACTATGCAAGATTAAGAGCCAAAGCAAACAAGCTCTCTGTAATTACAGTGACCTAAATAATGTAGTATTACAGTCCTTTTTTTTAAAGAATATTACAGTCTTATTAAGCCGGAGGAATAAATAAGAAGAGTTAATTTCACAAAATCATAACTATTTGATCTCATGTTGCAAGGAACTACAACTTTTATAACAAGTTTCACAAAACCACAACTTTTAGTTCGGGCCCACATGTCAGCCACACAAAAGTGTATAAGGCCAATAGAGGATGACAAGTGGGCCCAGGATCAAAAGTTGTGGTTTTGTGCAACAAGTGACACAAATAGTTGTGGTTTTGTGAAATTGGTTTTAAAAGTTGTGGTTTTTTGTAACATGAGACCAAATAGTTGTGATTTTGTGAAATTAACTCAAATAAGAAAGAAGGTCAAAGAGAGAAACAACAGGGCACCAGGAAGAAAAACAATGGATCACTGCTAAAAGCGGGAAATAAGGATGACAGCAAAATATAGGACTGTACTCTGTGCACTATTGTGAATGTCACATGCTTGCTGAAACTAAAGTTTTCAATCATGCGCAACTGCATGATTGAATTCAATTAATTTAATTTTTTCGTATTGTTTGCAGTACTACAAATTAAAGAAAGGATATATGCTAGTGAGAGTCCAACATAGCGTTCTCATCCAAGGCTTCTGGTACCCTTTTCCTATTCAAAGAGAATATGATCCACATCATTCATATCTTCAAATAAGATGCAAAGTATCTGCAGAGTCTCCCACTAACCAGGAGTGCAAAGATGGCCTGGACTGCTCCGAGGATCCAGGGGAGGCGAATTGTGATTGACATCTGAAATCACCGCTTTCCGTTCATGCAATGGCAGTGCAGTGTACTCCCAACAAGTTTTGCCGCCCAAGTACCATCAATGTGGGCTTACGTCGTCATGTCAGTGAATCCGTCCCCCACCCAAAAGATACTCGCCAAGTCGCAAAACGTAACGTCAGTTAGTTCCTTCAATTGTTCATCAGATAGACGAGAACCTGGCAAAGTCGAGCACATCTAAGGAACAGGTTTCAGATGCCACATTGTTCAGGGATTACTCTGTTTCTTTCCCAGAGACTAGGCTTTCCCATCTAGACGAACAAGCAGGGAGAGAATGACAACGTGCATGAACTGGAGACGACAAGAATGTTAGCAGATACGCATCTCCTCCAAGATTTTTTTAAAACAATGTGTTAACCCAATTGCTAAGTCGGTGTCATCCAGCACCGCTACCCAATCAAACAAACAGCAGCAGAAGAAAAGCAGATACTGACAACTGCGTATCCTCAAAGCGAGCACATTTGGGTTCCATGTCGATTCAGGCATCAATTAACAAGTAAAGATGTTCGCGACTAGTGGGCACCAAGAGTAGCAAAGGCAGGGCATTAGCAGGCACTACTGAAGTACTTAATTCCACGCTCGACGTAAGCAGATGCAACTTTTCTGATTGATTAAGCAACCTGGAAACGTCACGGCCTTATCCATTACATCAGGTGACAGACAGCCCGTCTATCTCTCTCTCTCGAGCTCACAAGAATTGTTCAGGAGAAACTAACAGAAAGGAAAGAAAGAAAACTCAAAATCGCACCACATTATAGTATGCTCGATCGATCGGCCACGAACAGGATAAACGGACGGGCACGATGGAGCCGTGGATATTTATTTTAGAGTGCTAGTAGTGGCCGGTGGGCGCCGGCGGCTCGACGTCGAAGACGTGGCCGTGGCCGTTGCCGAGCTCGTGCTTGCCGTTGCCGTGGCCGTTGCCCAGCTCGTGCTTGCCGTTGCCGTTGGACTGCGCCACCGAGGTGATGGGCAGCTGGTTCGCTGCACCCTTTGAGCCGCCGGTTGAGACGTCGGCGGCCGGGCTCACGTTGTCCTTGCTCTTGCCCCAGATCAGCGCGTAGAGGCCTACCACGATGATCGCTGCGCCAATCACACTGAAAGAGGACGGCATTAGCTTATTGAGTGCGGCATTAGAACAAACTTATCCCCATACATTATCAGACAAAATTTATATATATGTATATCAAGTCATCTGAACTTTAGGATTTTATTCGTACCTTCCAAGGTTGATCTCTTCTTTCAGTATGATGGAGCCCATGACTGCGGTTACGATCATGCAGAGAGGGTTGAAGGCCGTGACGAACACCGGTCCACGCTGCCTTGACACGAGCCCCTGCACGTAGTAAGCCACTCCAGAACACACTATGCCCTGTTACAAGTTCAGCGGAAAGTGTCAGTGAAGATGATGCGCATACTACTACAACATTATAGCTGTGAGAACGTTCATGCTCGATCACTTACGGCGTAGACGGCGGTGAATGGTGACGTAACCTATGCAAAGCATAAAAATTCATCCAAAAATAAATAAAAGGCGGTATTTATATTAGTTAATAAGTCACAATACAATATTATGATGTTTGTAGTATTACCTTTGATGCTGATTGATACTACTTAAGTAGAAACTTTGAAACATATTTGCAGTTAATGGAAATATGTCATCAAAAGTCACAAGTCATAAAGAACCATAAGCATTGAGCACTCATCAAATGAAAATAATGTGTACGCAGTACAAAGATGTTGCATCAGGCATGTGCAGTTTGCCGTTAAATGAGAGGTTAGAAGTCGGTTCACATTCAGCATATCATGATCTCATGTGGATCATGTAACTAAAATATAGCAACCTACTAATTGCTGTATGAGAGTATATCATATCAAGCAACTAGCGCCATATGCATAAGTTAGAAACATCATAACAAATTGGAGACAAACAAGGCAAAAATATTTGGGAAAGGAAAAGCTGAGGTACTAGCAGCTCGTATAGGTGCCCATATAATCATACAATATTCTCATGTACGGTTTGTACATCATAAACTCAAACATTGAAATTTTATTGATTATTTTTAGACTTACTAAACTCATGGGGATTCTTTGGTACAAACCACTAAAGGATCTGCAGAATCCTGTAAGATGAATCACCTATTATTCTGTCACGGTGGGCAACTTGGATGGAGACCACCACTAAGTAGACAGAAGGAACCAGCACGGTTTTAGATTCATCGCGAATCATAACACATCACAAGCGTGAGCCATAGAGATCTTGTTGAAGCAGATGACTAATAGTCAGCTATTGTGGCCCTCTCTAGTTAGTGTGGTTCACGTTGCACAGCACAAACCCAAGTCTAGATGGCAATAGCAGTATTACATGGAGAATTTATTCCTATAAAATTCTGAAAACACTTGTTTGTGCCACAGAATTACAGAAACATACCTACAGATAGTTCAGTTTAATTAACCGGATAAATATGCTGTAAGTAGCAATAATCTCAGCCCTCAGCAAAAACCAAATCCTACACCGGTCAAGCGCACAGCTCTATTCACGCACAAATCTGGCATGGGACTAACACAATTCTAACAGACTAGTAGGAACAGAAATCAGGGCTCTCAACAGCTTGCATGGAACCAGGAACAAGAGATACATAGAAACGCGGAAGGAGATTAGCTTACCTTGACGGCGATGGTGGGGTGTGAGTGGGGGTGGGACTCGAACATGATGGCGTAATCGGCGAGCACCACCACGTTGGACTGGATCTCCTCCGACACGCACTTGGTCCCCGATTGCGGCACTTCCAGCCACACAGCCCCCGCGCGAAGCGGCGCGACGGTGAGCACCGCAGCTACCAACACGAGGGTCAGCACCGCCGCCATCTTTGCTGCCGGCCTAGAGATCTCCGCCTCGAGGGCTCGGGTTGGACGGAAGCTGATTTGGACTAGTTGGAAGACGACGGAAGACGACGGCGAGGGGCAGCTCAGGTCGTCGAGGGGCTATTTTCGGAATTACTGTTAACTTCGAAGGGTGCACGTGGACGTGATGTGCGCTGTCTTTGTGCAATGTGTCTATGGCGAGTGGGCCCGGTTATGACGTGTCAATGTTTATTGTTCGTTTGTTTCGCGTATTTTTACTCGAGACTTGCTGCCGGAACCTCGTGTTGCTGTCGCAAACAAAGACAGA
>LAPY01000559.1:174427-189129 GCA_000970635.1 Eragrostis tef
CCCCCCCCTTTTTTTTTTTTCTTTTCCTGATGGTGGCTTTAGCCTTATCGAAGTTAAATGTTGCTCACTTGATTTCCCCTTCTATTTTGCAGGTTGAGTTGAGAGCTTTTTGCTTAAAGCATTCAGCTGCTGGATTCGTCAATTCCGTGGAGAACAGTAACAATGCTTCTGAACAGAGTCCTTTGGAGTCCAGTTCGAATAACGCACATCTCATCACTGGGAAAATTCCAAAACTAAGATTCACACGCAAAAACAAGGACAATATCATGAACTGTGAAACTAGCACCTCTAGCTCTGGTAACCTGATCAGAGTAGAGACTATCAAGCAAGGTGCTTTACCTCATATGGTTAGAAGTGCAACTGCTCAATCAATCCGAACCTGGGAAACAGATACTAGTCATCCATCTGTTGGCGCGGATCATATGAGAAGTTCTAGTGATATTGCTGCAGTGCTTAGAAAGGTAACTTTCCTCATACAATGTCCATTAGAGCACCTGAATTTACTTTGCAACCATGGTGAAACAAAAGCATTGATCTCCGCATTATATTTGCAGCTTATTGACAGTGGAAACGTTAAAGTTAGTGATATAGCATCTGAAGTTGCTATTTCATCAGAATCCTTGGAAGCTGCTGTCTTGGTACTTCATGCAGATACTTTTGTACTCCCTCCGTCCAAGAATATAGTGTACATCTAGTTTTGTCCTAAGTCAAACTTCTTTAACTTTGACCAACAGTATCTAAAAATATATATTATTTCAAAGTAAGATAATTATATATTGTGAAAGTTCATTTCACAATGAATCTAGTAAAAGCATTTTCATGCTGTCAACCTTTACGGTTTTCTAGATATTATTGGTCAAAGTTCAAAAAGTTTGACTTATGACAAAACTAGATGTACACTATATTCTTGGACGGAGGGAGTATTTATTATGCCAAACTTTATCTACTACCTCTTTGCTAATTCTCTGATTGCCAGGGTGAAACTACCACTTTTTCCCATGGTTTGAAACTGAAAATCATTAAGTGGCTCCAAAATTTTGAGCTTATACATGCTGGTCAGGGAAGTGCTCTTAAAGGGAGCTCAGTGGTGTTGCAAGATGAAAAACGAGATGAATCTGATGCCACACAAGCTATTGGTGGGAAAAGCTCAATGGTTCCAGATTGTGACAATGGTGCACTTGTTGATGTGCCGGATTCTGCTGTAATTGAACCCCCTCTAACAAGATCTAAAAGCAACAATAAGGTTCTGAAAGATAAAAGTGCAACCTGTGCTAGTGATGTGACTATTTTGCAAAATGGAAACAAGAATAATGTTAAAGAAGGGCCTGATCTTGAGTGCTCTCCTGCTGAAGAATCTGAGTTTTCCTTGATTGGCGGCATGGATGTTTCAAAGGAAGAACATGGAAAATTGGTAAGAAATGCTATTTCAGTGATACGTGAAGTTTTTTTTCTTTTTGGCCCTTTGTTGCCACTGAACTTGCATTGAGCGTGAAGTTTTAATGCCCTGATGATAGTTTATTTGTTTTTGGTTATACATGTACATTTTTTAAAGGGGACTCTTTTACGGGTCCACTTGAATCCCTCCTCTTAAATGCTACAAGTCAGACAGCTTAAATGGTATTATATTTTGTGAATGGCCAGGAACACTTTCCATTTTTCTGCCATGGAACATTCAGCCGCTTGTGTTGAAACTCCTTCCCCACCCCTATCTCTTTTAAGGTGTCTTATTTTCCCACATTGCACATAGTTAAACTGACCATGCAGCCAACTGTTGGCTTTTAGTGCTGTCCCCATTAGCATCATCTGTCTCCTAGTTTCCTCCACTTGTGGCCTCCAGCATACCTTGTCTGAGGAGGTGCTGTGCTATCACTCTGGTTTATGGTCTTAGACTCTTTGTGGAGTAATCTTTCATCATGGATGCAATTTGATTCACATCCTTGTGACAGATACTGAACACCTCTGGAAATAAAGAATTTGGTACTTCCACGGACATACCAAATGAAAATCAAGGTAAAATCTTTTGTTAATTGTTACTTCTCACCTTTTATTTCATTGATTTTACAATCATCTTTTTTGGATGATCCTCCTATGCTATGTCGCAATTTCCACTGGAAGTTTTGGGTTATTTCACAAATAAACTGGCGAATTACCAGACAACCATTTTTACATAAAAAATGACATCCTTATATCTGCTCATTTATGCACAAAAACCTCAAATTGGGCTGGAGGGAAAATTAATTCATTGGCTTCTCGGTATCTCTGTACCCTATAGATTGGCCTGGTGCCACCTTGACTATATTTCTCATACTTCTGCTGGAATTTACTACCACTATACCATTTTTTTTTCCTAAGAAGTTCCCATTCACCACAGTTTCCACGCACGCACAACCCCCCCCCCCCCTATTTGTGCATGCGGCGTATGTATATTGAACTATACGAGATGAGCGGCTGAAAATATTACATGGTGGCACCAGGCCAATCTATTTGTGCTGTTTTGTTATTAGACATATATTTAGAAGTGTAACCTACATACTATTATTAGTTCCTAGTTTGAATGGATTACATTATCATTTTGCATTAGACAAGACTTACTGCTCCCAGTTTGGTGGGTGGCAACTTATTAGCCTTTTTCTGTTGTGGTGGAATCTCTGTATGATGCTTACACTTGGCAGTTTCCTTTCAATGCTGTAAAGCAGCAGAAATAAAAAATCCTGTTGCTAACAGTATTTCAATGTAAAATAGAGGTGCAACCGTGCAATATCCTTGTGCATGGTAGTATCCTTTTCTTGGACCAACTTAGCTCAGGGTTTAGAGTCATGAAAATATTGGATTTGTAATATTTTACTTCTGAAGCTGTAGCTTAGCTTGTATAAGGGTCAATGTGGACATAATTAAATGGCTACCAACAATTTGATTTCTTTTGTCTGACTCAAATGATTTAATACATAACTGAAATGGGTGTCAAAAGGTACGTTACTTGGTTGACCCATTCACGTTAACTAGTTGAGGGCCCTGGGAGGTGACAAACTTTGAAATCTAACAGCTCGAGCAACCTCCACTTAGATACAAATTTCTCTTAATATTTAGATGGTTCTGGATGATCATGGTCTGACAGCCCTTTTAGAAGTCATGTTTTCTATCTTTTGTGGCTCAAATCTCAAATGGTTTAATACCCTAGCAATTGTTGAAATTCAAGCATTACTAATAAATGATATAGAAATTTCGGTCCTTGTTATATCTTTATTCATTTTCTGATATTTATTTACTCAAGTTATTGTCGGTTTCTTCCGCTAATTCTTGCAATACACTGGCAACAGGTGCATTACTTGGAGCCAAAAGTGATGACACATTTCTGGCTGAACTTGGCTCCGAATTGGAAGAAAGAGTATCTTCACCAGGCCGTTGTTTTTCCCAGGGTGACAATGCTAGAAATGGGTTGAATTCAGTTGAAAATGGCATCAGTGCTCCTTGCAACTATGATTCAATTTGCTATCATGGAAAACCTTCTTTCAAGTACGCCGCACAGACCTTCTGCTGCTGTTTTCCACGATTTGCTTCAATTTTCTTTACTTTTGTTTCAAAATCATATTTTGATGCATGAGCCAGTAAGGCACCTATGGAAGAGTTTTCACCCCAGTTTTGCTATATGCAGCTTTGATGATTCATGTTCTTATATTCATCCGTTCATAAAGAATAAGATGGCTCATCATTGGAACACTACTTTCAAGCAGGATAGTGAGGCACCATATCATCATGGTAAGTTTGCTGTCATCTATCAGCTAAATACGTTATTGGCAATTTACAACTTTTCCTTATATTGCAAATAAGGGTTTTCATGTCAAGCTTTACTGATCTCAGTCTGTATCCAACATTGTTAGAGCAATCATCATACCCATCTCATGGGAAAACATGTGTTGAGTCCTTGCTAAAACTTGAGGATACAACAGAACTGAATGCCGCAGATCAGGTTCTGAAAGCAAGACCCTTGAAAATTCTTGAGCATTCACCTGATGATGAAGTAGAAGGGGAGATTGTATACTTACAAGCTAGGCTGCTTGACAATGCTGTTGTTCTGAAGCACAGATATGGTAAGTGTATTGTTTTTTTATTTTACTCTGTATATTCTGTACAATTTATATATGATTATAAAAAATGCTGAATGACAAAACCTTGTTGACTTCTGTATTACCCATTTTTGTTCCAATGCTTCTCTTTTTCTTTTTTCTTCAATGCCGTGCTTGAAACTGACCCCATTAGTGAAGTTGTTCCCTTAATTTCAACCGCCTTTTCAATTCTGTGCATGGAACCGTTCCATGGATGAGGTTGCTGTTCCAATAGTTACCTTAAATATTTTTTTTTCTGCTTTATTGCAGAAAAATTGATAGCAAAAGTTGTCCAGAATCTTTCAAGTGAGCTGCATGCTTTCAGTAAAAGAAAATGGGACCTTATTCTTGTGAATCAGTTTCTTCGTGATGTTAGAGAAGCTAAGAAACGTGGCAGAAAAGAAAAGAGACATAAGGAAGCCCAAGCTGTGCTAGCTGCAGCTGCTGTCGCATCCTCCTCACGGAATTCAAGCATGAGAAAAGATGTAAAGAAGGATGTGGCATCTTCTAATCCAGAGGTTTGCTGCTCTGCATTTGAACTAGTCAGTTGAAGTGCAAATATTTGGATCTCACTTTTTTCGTTCTTGTAGGGTTCTCCAAAACTTGCTGCTGGATCTTCACGAGTTGCTCCGCGGATTTCGTCATTGCCATGGGCTAAGGATTCATCAAAGTCATCCAGCAGCAAATTACTACCAGAAAATAACTTTGGGAGTTTTCATATGCCAGTTTCCTCTAAAGAAAATCCACTCTACTGTGATGTATGCATGCGAACCGAAACTGTGTTGAACCGAATTTTTGTCTGCTCCAGATGCAAGGTGCTTTTGATTTTAGTTAGAGTTTTTGTATCTTATTGTACATTGCATAGTTAGCTAAAACTTATTTAGCAGGCTGCTGCCCACATAGATTGCTACAAAAATCTGGACAATTCTGTTGGCCCCTGGACCTGTGAATTTTGTGAAGATATTTCATCAGAATTTGCAACCATTAGTAATCAGTCAGATTGTAATGGTAGGAAGTTACCTGTTGCACGGTGTGGCATGTGTCATGGCACATCTGGTGCTTTTAGAAAAACCACAGACGGGCAATGGGTTCATGCTTTCTGTGCTGAGGTAATTAAATGGTAATCAAGTTTTATTTAAATGTTTCTTGTTATGTCCGATAATTTGACAAATATTTTGCAGTGGTTGTTGGGCGACAAGTATGTGAGAGGACAAGATAATCCAGTAGATGGAATGGTATGCAACTCCTCTGTCAATTTTACATTTCTTGCACTTCCCTCCCCAAAAATTTTATAACATACGCAGTCGTTTTTGCTGTTCATTTAATGAGAAGTTTCATCTGTTTCTTTAGTTTTATTGTGGCATTTTATATCGCAACATCTCATTTTTGGGGGCTGCTTGGTGCTTTTATCAGGAAAGCCTTGAAGATGGAAAGGACGCTTGTTGTGTCTGCCTCCACAGTGTTGGCGTGTGCTTAAGGGTATGTCATCATCCTTTCCTGCTTAATCTATACTTTGAAAAACTAATTGTTTGCTAAATTTGCCTCTTCCAATGTGCAGTGTAATAGTGACGGCTGCCACATTCCTTTTCATCCTACTTGTGCTAGAAACTCGGGTTTCTACATGAACACAAAAGGGTTTGGTACTACGTTACAGCACAAAGCTTATTGTGGCAAGCACAGCGTAGAGCAGAAAGAGGTAAGGTGGCACCAGGGCAACAAGAGTACTGAGTAAACTGTATGGCAAGCCACAAAACTTGTCCAAAATGTGCAAATAGGTCACTGTTCTTTGAAATGAAACTAATAGGTCGCTAAACTTTTCAAGCGGATCATGCAAGGTCACTGATGGGCAAGCTAGAATGTGAAACCTGTTTAGCACATATGTGTGCAGCCTTATTACATGATTTAGCAGCACGAATTAACTGAATAGAAATGTGATTCTCTCTAAGCTTCCTAATATACATGAAAATTTGCAAGATTTCAGTACGATGAAGTGTCAAGTTCTCCTATTGGTCAACCAAGATCTGGCTATCCGTCTCCATGGGCACCTTGTGAGCTCCCCATAATTGTGCATAGCCAAATCATCCTTGCGTCCATCATAAGAGGATTCAAAGCATGTTCATCCCTTATTGCTCCCGCTCCACCTCATGTCACAGCACCCTTCATTGTTGCCTTCCGCTCGTTGAGATCTATATTGTTTTTCACCCATACTGATCGGTGATTGCCCCCATAGCCAAGTCCTACTTGCATGCACGCGCTTCCATTGTAAGAGTATCCAAAGCATGTCATACCAGATTGCTCCTGCGTCACTGAAGTGTCAATGTTCATATCGAAGCACCCTGCTCTCTATCCTTCTGCTCGCTGAGATCTATATTAGTTTTCACCCATCCTGATGAGCAATTGCCCCGTAGCTACTGATATGCTTCCGAATAGAGTCTGCCTTGCCGTGTCCCCCGAACCGATGTACTTGTCGCCATGTTCCTGACATGTCGTTCTGATCATAAAAGCCTTTCAAATTTCTTTGATTGAAACGAAGTCGAATAGATGTGTTGAGTACAACAATGTATCATGCAGCGGGTTCAATGCAAAGATCATAACTGTTGGCTCACTAATGTGAACTTGCGACGATGGAATAAAACATGGCATCCATGTGAGTTTGATGATCCGCTTAAAAAGTTTACTAGTCCAATTTCAAAGAATGGTGACAGTTGCACGTGTAGGATAAGTTGTCACCTACAATGCAGTTTACTCTTGAGTAACATATCTCTTGATTTTCATTATGCTATTTTTTCTCCTCGCATGGACCTAAATGTGGCATACATATATTCTGCATGCCGGTATTCTGTTGGTGCAGTTTCTATCTGTATCTTAGCTTCCTTTTGGAAATTTTTACACAGGTTGATGCACAGCAATATGGACCTGAGGAGCTCAAGAGCATGAAACGGATGAGGGTCGGTATTTTAAATTTGCATACTTCATATTTCTTTCTCAGTTTGTTGGGTAACTTGAAATGTTTTGCTCGAATACTAGAGAGTAATGCAGTTTTTCTCCTAAGTTAATTGTAGAATGTTTCATCAGTAGAAGTTTTGTTTTCCTGAAAGAACCCTTTTATTTTCTATTAATTGTTTTAAGTAAATATATCATTCTTTTCAGGTCGAGCTGGAAAAGTTGCGTTTATTGTGTGAGAGGATAATTAAGAGAGAGAAGGTTAAGGTATGTTTTACCTCTCCATCTTTTCATTTCAATCGCACACGTCACTTGTGCTTGAAATAGAAATACCCCATTGGGATATATTGTATTCATTTTTTATGGTGTTAATTCATGATTGAAAGGGATAAATATCAACTTTGAAGGGTATAGCAGGATATTTACCTGTCCATCTTTTTGTATCAATCACACACGTCACTCGTGCTTTGAAATAGAAATACCCCATTGGGATATGTTGTATTCATTTTTTATGGTGTTAATTCATGATTGAAAGACCACAATATGGGATAAATATCAACTTTGAAGGGTATAGCAGGATAGGAGTCTTTAAGCATTAAGTCTTTTTTTTTCTATTTTTATATGCACTCATGTACTCTATATGTTGCCCCCATGAGCCTATGATTCAGTACAAACACTATCCACAACATCAAATGCCCTTTGACTGGTCAAAGGTCTAGGGAGAGTTATGGAATATGGTGATTAGGCTCTTTTATTTTTTTTAGTAGAGGTCGTTTGTATGTAAAAGACGCGTCTGTTCCTTAAAAACCAAGTGTGTGTGTAGGGTGTGTTGTATGGGCTCTAGCCCTTTTCTCTTCTTAATATAAAGATATGCAGCTCTCCTGCGTGTTTGAGGGAAAAAAAATGGAATAAGGACAGAAAGGAGGTGGTATCCTCTCCAGCCGGCTTTCCTTTGCTCTTCTTCCCAAATATACGCAATGATTAGGACAATCCAAATATCAAATTCACATTTGTAGGTTAATTAGGAAGAGTTTCTGCGTAAGGACACAAGGAGGTGGTACCGTCGCAGCCGGCTTTCCTTTTCTTGCCGTTCCATATACCTGCAATGATTAGGGCAAACCAGACATCAATTTCACATTTACCCAATTTATTTTCATAACCCAGCTGCTGACTCCGCTACTAGATTGTGTCAGCATCTTGTAACCGGCAACTTATGTCTTTGTTAGGTTTGCAATATCTGGTTGACGTACTTTTAATCACAGATGCAACTAATTCTGCGGTCCATGAATGATTGTTTAGAAAACCATAACTTGCCAGATGGCCAGTTTTGGAGTTGTACATCACATCATTATATAAGTATGTGTCAGATGGCCGGTGTTGTAGTTGTACATCACATCATTTTATAAGTGTAGATATGGTAAATTCAGATAGTTTTTGGTGTTATGGTAAGGTAAACTATTGCTGTTTGCTGAATCATGCAGATCGTGGAAACTAAAATTAGTTATGACTGTTAAGCTGAAATTACTTATTGAACTGGGATCTGTTAAGTTTTATGTTGTCAGATTGAACTGGATATTTCAGTCGTGCATCTATCTGATTCCATGTCCTAATGTTTGTTTCTGTATTATTTCAGAGAGAGACAGTTCTTTGTGATCATGACATACTTGCCAAAACAAAGGACACTGTTGTTTTCTCCTATCTTGCATCTGGAGCAAGTTCAGAATCTGCTACTACTTCGGTCAATAATAAATCATACAGTGGAACGATGCAAAGATCTGATGATGTTACAGTGGATAGTACTATTTCTGGGAAAAAGACCATAAGGTTTTCTTTGAATAACAGGGATGCTGATATAAACACTGCTGATAGCTCAAGGACACTGATATCATTCAAACGCAAGTTGGGTGAGAGGGGATCACTTGCTGGTAAGCAACTTCCTCAGAGACCAGCTATTGCCTCACAAAAACTAGAAGATGGAGGAAGAAAGACAAAAGATCAGGTGTGTACATTTTACTTTCCTGTTCAGGTTTTCATTAATTTCGCACACAGCTAATTTTTGGAGCACATAACAATGCAACAGAAGGGAACTTTTCAAAAGGAGCTTGTTATGACATCCGATCAAGCTTTTACACAGAACCAACGACTTCCTAAGGGATATGTTTATGTTCCTCGGGATTCTCTATCTAAAGACAAGCCATGGAATAGGAACACAGAGGTCCACAATCCACAAGAGCCTGGGGGATAAGATCAGTTGAGATCTCAACTGGTTCATTTCTTGTACTGGAAGGCCAAAAAAGCACTTGCAAGCTTGGTCTTCACATTTGAAAACCATAAGCGGCAAGCGGGGTTGGCCAGTGCTCTTGCCACAAGGGTTACGGCATGCACTGATCGTTTTGAACCTCAAGTTGTGCAGTGGTGCAGAATGAGTTATTTCGAATGAATGTATAGTGTGGCACCACAAAAAGAGGGTTTGCCCCTTCCCTGGTAACTTGAATGAACGGCAATATGGGTGGATTCACCTGCCTGGGTGATACAGAAAAGAGGATGTCAACTGTATATATGGAATGCTGTTTAGAGCTCAGGCTTTGTGAAATTATTCTGTACATTCTTTTCTTTCCAAATGCTAGTTAGTACCAATCCTTTTTGGTTGCACAAGAAAGGAAATTACATTGGTCCATTAGCAGGGGCCAGGACAAACTGCAGGGCTGTTGATGAGCAACATTGGATGAAGCATTTTCTTGATCCATGTTGTTTGTAGGCATTTTAGACAGTGCCAAAAATTAAGGCCCTGTGACCTAGTGATAAATGATAGTACCATACATGGTGAGCTGGGTCACTTGCTGCGAGCCTTTAGTTTCTTTACTTGTTCGCAAGTTTAACTTTGTAGATGTCATTACTGAAGCTAAAAGCAATTGTGACCAGTAAGTTCCTAGGTTTGTCAAAGTATGTTGGGTAATTTTTTTTAACTTATATGTTGGATCAAGAGATATTCATCTGAGACGGGCCTTTTCTGCTTGCCGTCCAGACTGTAACCTTTTTTTCTTTTCTTTCGTGCAAAGTTGATTGTATACTGAGGCCATTCCAAAGATAAGTTCAGAATGTAGCGGTTCATTTTCATTTCTTTTTTTGTTTGTTTTATTGTCAGGATGCTTTGAAAATACTATGTTATATTACTGTAAACTCTGCTACTGCAATTGGTGGTAGTTTGCTGGCGGAGGCCAGTGGAGATTGTTTTTTTTTTTCGGTATATATTATTTTTAACGAGTAGCATGCGGCTTGTACGCCTATAATTTTCGATAGGCTTTGTACTTTTGTGATGGCATTCGACGTCCTTGACTGGAGCTTTGGTGAAAATCTGATCCTTTTTTTTTGCCTATTGCTGTTGGATTCTGTAGTAATGTTTTGTTTCCCAAAAGCAACTCAAATCTCTTTACTATAATTCATTTTCTCATAAGCTAGCTTTTCGGAACCAAGCAAAACTTGAAGCAAATGGGCGCTCAAACATTGTTTCCTGTCTTCGTAGAATATTGCATGGCAAAATATGCGTACGAAGGGAAGCAGAGTTAGCGGCCTGTATCTTTTGCTGCTCATCAGCCGTGTACGCGCACGAAGAAAATGGAAAGTTTAACCGTACAAGTCGACGGCAGCACCCGCGTGCGATATATTGGGCGAAGAATGAATCCAGGAAACATGTAGTCACCCAACATTTGAGCGTCGAACGGCAAGGGCTCGATCCAATCCAGACACGTACCCGACAGGAACAGAAATATCTTTAGAACCTTCGAAGCACAGGTGGCCGGCGGCAATGCGACGCGACGCGACCACATGTCATCGCAGGCGGCCGAAAGCCATCGTTGCAGCGCGTGGAGAGAAAAGGCAGCAGGTACACTGGCTTTGTACGACACAGCCAAGCAAGCAAAGGACCGGCGCGAAAGCGCGCACAGATCATATCACCAGACCTCTGCCTCATGACATACTTGCCAAAACAAAGGACACTGTTGTTTTCTCCTATCTTGCATCTGGAGCAAGTTCAGAATCTGCTACTACTTCGGTCAATAATAAATCATACAGTGGAACGATGCAAAGATCTGATGATGTTACAGTGGATAGTACTATTTCTGGGAAAAAGACCATAAGGTTTTCTTTGAATAACAGGGATGCTGATATAAACACTGCTGATAGCTCAAGGACACTGATATCATTCAAACGCAAGTTGGGTGAGAGGGGATCACTTGCTGGTAAGCAACTTCCTCAGAGACCAGCTATTGCCTCACAAAAACTAGAAGATGGAGGAAGAAAGACAAAAGATCAGGTGTGTACATTTTACTTTCCTGTTCAGGTTTTCATTAATTTCGCACACAGCTAATTTTTGGAGCACATAACAATGCAACAGAAGGGAACTTTTCAAAAGGAGCTTGTTATGACATCCGATCAAGCTTTTACACAGAACCAACGACTTCCTAAGGGATATGTTTATGTTCCTCGGGATTCTCTATCTAAAGACAAGCCATGGAATAGGAACACAGAGGTCCACAATCCACAAGAGCCTGGGGGATAAGATCAGTTGAGATCTCAACTGGTTCATTTCTTGTACTGGAAGGCCAAAAAAGCACTTGCAAGCTTGGTCTTCACATTTGAAAACCATAAGCGGCAAGCGGGGTTGGCCAGTGCTCTTGCCACAAGGGTTACGGCATGCACTGATCGTTTTGAACCTCAAGTTGTGCAGTGGTGCAGAATGAGTTATTTCGAATGAATGTATAGTGTGGCACCACAAAAAGAGGGTTTGCCCCTTCCCTGGTAACTTGAATGAACGGCAATATGGGTGGATTCACCTGCCTGGGTGATACAGAAAAGAGGATGTCAACTGTATATATGGAATGCTGTTTAGAGCTCAGGCTTTGTGAAATTATTCTGTACATTCTTTTCTTTCCAAATGCTAGTTAGTACCAATCCTTTTTGGTTGCACAAGAAAGGAAATTACATTGGTCCATTAGCAGGGGCCAGGACAAACTGCAGGGCTGTTGATGAGCAACATTGGATGAAGCATTTTCTTGATCCATGTTGTTTGTAGGCATTTTAGACAGTGCCAAAAATTAAGGCCCTGTGACCTAGTGATAAATGATAGTACCATACATGGTGAGCTGGGTCACTTGCTGCGAGCCTTTAGTTTCTTTACTTGTTCGCAAGTTTAACTTTGTAGATGTCATTACTGAAGCTAAAAGCAATTGTGACCAGTAAGTTCCTAGGTTTGTCAAAGTATGTTGGGTAATTTTTTTTAACTTATATGTTGGATCAAGAGATATTCATCTGAGACGGGCCTTTTCTGCTTGCCGTCCAGACTGTAACCTTTTTTTCTTTTCTTTCGTGCAAAGTTGATTGTATACTGAGGCCATTCCAAAGATAAGTTCAGAATGTAGCGGTTCATTTTCATTTCTTTTTTTGTTTGTTTTATTGTCAGGATGCTTTGAAAATACTATGTTATATTACTGTAAACTCTGCTACTGCAATTGGTGGTAGTTTGCTGGCGGAGGCCAGTGGAGATTGTTTTTTTTTTTCGGTATATATTATTTTTAACGAGTAGCATGCGGCTTGTACGCCTATAATTTTCGATAGGCTTTGTACTTTTGTGATGGCATTCGACGTCCTTGACTGGAGCTTTGGTGAAAATCTGATCCTTTTTTTTTGCCTATTGCTGTTGGATTCTGTAGTAATGTTTTGTTTCCCAAAAGCAACTCAAATCTCTTTACTATAATTCATTTTCTCATAAGCTAGCTTTTCGGAACCAAGCAAAACTTGAAGCAAATGGGCGCTCAAACATTGTTTCCTGTCTTCGTAGAATATTGCATGGCAAAATATGCGTACGAAGGGAAGCAGAGTTAGCGGCCTGTATCTTTTGCTGCTCATCAGCCGTGTACGCGCACGAAGAAAATGGAAAGTTTAACCGTACAAGTCGACGGCAGCACCCGCGTGCGATATATTGGGCGAAGAATGAATCCAGGAAACATGTAGTCACCCAACATTTGAGCGTCGAACGGCAAGGGCTCGATCCAATCCAGACACGTACCCGACAGGAACAGAAATATCTTTAGAACCTTCGAAGCACAGGTGGCCGGCGGCAATGCGACGCGACGCGACCACATGTCATCGCAGGCGGCCGAAAGCCATCGTTGCAGCGCGTGGAGAGAAAAGGCAGCAGGTACACTGGCTTTGTACGACACAGCCAAGCAAGCAAAGGACCGGCGCGAAAGCGCGCACAGATCATATCACCAGACCTCTGCCCGTCGCCCCTGCCTCACTTCCACTGGCCGTCGCGCTGTCCCAAATCATATCTCGAGGCTTTTTCCTAGACGCAACCACGCACGACTCTTCTTCTGTGGGAGATTTGGCAGGGGATTTTGGGGCACTGCCGCCCAGCTCATGGGAGCCTCTCCCTTTGGCCACAATGACAGTCAAAAGGCTCCTCAGAGCACAAGCGATGGCCAGTTCGTCATTGATCTCTTCTTCGATCGGCTTTGTTCGTTGGCACCTCATCTCGATCTGGCTGGGACCAATGAACAGTGCCGGCCAATAGTATTAGCTTTTGGAAGGAATATTTGCCTGTCCTGTGGATGGTGGCGTTTGATCGGTCGGGCCGTGTCGTCGTCGTCATCGCGCGTGGCTCCTCCGTCGACTTCAGCACAAAAGCGAGATCGATCGCCCCGCATGAAGCGCTGCCGCCTGCGGCTGCGGCCTACCTCCATCATCGACAGTCGAATCCTCTACGCACCGCGACGGCGCAATTATTTCCAGGGCTGCCGCTGATCGTACAGGGGTTTCGTACCGATTGATTCGGACGGGACAATGATGGGAACCGTACAGGTCGGGTTCCGACAGTGCCGCGTTCTTGGGCTGTGGTGGAGAGAAGAGAAAAGATAATGACACGGCGCGGCGAGACACATCTCGTCGCAGGTTGCGTTTCGTTCGCAAGCGTGTTGTTCGTTTCGTTCCGTCGAGACTGGATGGGACGGGAGCCGTGCACCGCGACGCAGGAGACGCCGCCCCCGGCATGCAGCTTTCTCTCGCTTGCAAGCTAGCTGTACCGGCTATCTTATCTTATATTTACTAATTGGAGATTCTTTTTGAGGTCTCTACGTTAATCAGAAGAAAATGCTAGAAATTCTCACAAAAAAGCAAAACATCTGGCCGTATAAATTTTAAGTAAGATAAACAATAGCCTTTAGATCTAACATGATATAAATTACCCACCTATGTTATTACAAAAAATTTAGTCAAAAGAACCCTTAACACTTATTTCTAAATTACCCACCATGCCATTATGAGTCATTTAGTTGGAGGCTTCTTTTGAGGCCTCCACATTAATCGAAAGAAAATGCTAAAAATTCTCACAAAAAAGCAAAACGTCTGGCCGTATAAATTAAAATAGATAAACAATAGCCTTTAGATCTAACATGATATAAATTACCCACCTATGTTATTACAAAAAATTTAGTCAAAAGAACCCTTAACACTTATTTCTAAATTACCCACCATGCCATTATGAGTCAAAAATATTTAATTTTGGCATAATAAATAATATATTTGAGTAAAAAAATAAAAAATATATTTCTAACAACTATTTTTAAATTACCCACCATGCCATTATGAGTAAAAAAATAA
>LAPY01000560.1:0-11150 GCA_000970635.1 Eragrostis tef
CCAGTGGGGGGGGCCGCCCCCCGCCGCTCCGCAGAACTCGAGGTCGACGGAGATGTAGAGCCGCCCAGGCCTGCGGCGGATGCGGTGGAGGATGGACGAGAACTCGAGCAACCAATTGTCCTTCCACACGCCGTGGAACAGGGCCTCCTCCTTCCCCATGCGAGCGAACGGATTGCCGGCTGGGGCGAGGGGGNCCAGTTAGATTCACGGGAGGCCGCGCGCCGGCGGCGGCGGAGCAACTGGTTGGAGGAATGGAGGCGAGAGCAATTTGGTGGAGTGGTGGCCGAGCAGTTGGTTGGAGACGATGACGAAGCGCCGAGGTTTTTATGCTGCAGGAAGCGGAGAAGAGGGGGGTAACTGCCGGCGCCAGGCTGGCGATCGCTGGACTTTGCTGACCTGGCGGCCGGGAGCACTCCGCCGGCAAGCCGCTCGACGCAATGCCTTCCGATAACATTGTTGTTGCTGGGCACTGGAGGCAGATTTCTTGCGCCAACAACCGAATCCACGTACGCGGCAGCGAGCCAAACCGCCGCACACCTCCTCGCGCTCCGCCGTGCCCGCCGGCCCCGGTTGCCTGGGGCTCGTCTCCACCTCGGCCTCGGACCCGCGTCGCTCTGCAGCTCCATGGCGCCTCGCCCTTCCCGCCTCCATCCCTTGGTGCCCTTGCGCTCAACCTCAGCCTCGGACCCCGGCAGCCGTGCGGCTCTTTCTCCTTCTCCCGCCTCCCTGCCGCGTGCTCCTCTGCTCCGTTGAGTTCTGGTGGCGACGGAGACGGGGACGAGTTGATTGGCGGAGGCCGGTGGTGTGCGGGCCGTGAATTGCTTCAGTGCATGCGGACCTAGCCTTTGGCCATCGGGAAGCTAGTGTGCCTAAACAATTCTAGCCACGCTGGGAAATGGGTTGGGCTGCACGTAGAGGCCCATGCGACTACGAGTAGGCCCGTTTCATTTGTTTGTAGTATATTGGTCGAGGAAATGCTGCCATGAAAGTTCCGAATTCCGCCAATCAGATTGATGATAGGTTCCTTGTTTCGTCATCAGATTTGTAACTTGTGTATACCCAACTCGCAATAGTATTCATAAAACTGTGTTTTGCAAGAATATTCAGAAGACGAAACTACGACTTCCTAGCCCGACTCATTAGCTACACATTTTCAGTGGTAGGTGAGGACTAGAATATTTTCATAGTTTTGTGTTACAAAGAAGCAAATACATGTTTTTTTTGTGTTACCCCGATGCAAAATGGTAGTAGTTTTCTAAAGTTTACTCTAAAAATGAATTTATACATGCACTGATAAATTTAAACGGTTAAAATGTAGCACAAACATAGAAGAATCATAAGCAAAGAAGAACCAGCACAACTTAATTAAGCTCCGCCGAAGCAGAACCAGCACCAGTGCACCACAAAAAACGGCCTCAGCACCAATACCCAAGCCAATGGCTGTGACGCGACCGCGACGACGACTTGCTCAGGCACCTACGTGTCTATCCCGTCCTCACGGTGCTCTATATCACAAAGTTGTGACGGGCGCTGGTGAAGTTTGTCATCGACAGCCTTGGCTCCGACGCTGACTGCCTCGGCTCGACGCGCCGCCGTCTTTCACGTTTGAAGGAAAAGACAAACGGAAGATTCAAATGTCGTCACGTACGAACGTGGTCTTCCTGTCACTAGAGAAACTGGAGCCAATAGAACTGTGCCAGCTGGAAGGGAAACAGGGACGGGAAAACAGAAGCCTGTCCAACAATGAAACGTCGTCGCATGCGAGTTTACGCTCGGTTAGTATTTACTAGTAGGACGGCATGGCTTGGCCAAGCAATTGGAGGAGCAAGTACAGATCGTCAATGGCCAAGGGAAAAAACGCTGGATTTGATTCATTTCCATTACGCTCTAGTCTCTCAATAGATGCGGCTGAAGAGAGAAGCTACCAGGTGTTCTTTCTTTTTCTCCGTACGGTTAAGTAGATGCTGCGATTAATTTGAAATTTTGGGAGTTTGACGTGAAAAAATGGCATGTGGCCTGGATTATATTGGTTTGAGAAAAGTTTGAAAAAGATCATCTACCATGGATCCTGGATCCTATAAAAAACAAAAAGTGTGTCTGTTCTCGGAAAGAAAAAATGTCCCGTCATGTTAAAGGCTCAAATCAAAAGGAGTGAACAATATCAGGAGGAATCGATCATTCGAAATCCGCGGCAGTTACGATAATGACACGCACAACCATTGCACATCACTTGTTCTCTCTGTATATATGAAGCTAATCGGATTCTTTGTCAAGGCAAATATGGTCGGTTGCCAAATATCAGCTGTTCGATGCTCCTCCCTTGGAAGTTGCAACACTGCTTATTGACCTTGACATATACGCATTGACATTTCACACACTAGTACTCTACGGAGTGTAGACCACATCAGAGAGATAATGTCTTGATTCTTCTACCCTTTACAGCTTTTAGCATGTTTTCGCTCTTGATTCAGACTTTCAGAGCAACAACAAATAGCTGGAATTTCCTGCCTGCACACCAGAGTGTCTAGAACACATGACATTCCTTCAGCATCTTTGCATTGCACATCTTTATTGATTGAGTGATGTGAAGTGGGATGCATTCCTTTTTAGCTTGGATGACTCTCTTAGCCTCATTCCAACAGAAACTAGTTAAAGGTATCACTTGCTAGAAAGCTGAGTTTAGAGGCTCAACTTGGAAACGTGACGAGTTTCCCTTTTATTTTGATGCTGAACTTGTCACCCTCATGGATATATGCACTACATATAGTTCCTGTAAACAGAACAGAATTGGATGTGTAATTGCTCAATGATAAATATTCTATTCTATTCTATTCTTACTTCTGCTGGTGCCCTGCACCTAGAAACAGCACTGTTTCTAGTGCCAAGCTGTGGTAGCCACATATCTACTCACAGAGCTACATGATTACTTCTTAGTCACATTCCATTTGGCGTTTGGCTGATACGTACTACCAGTTTGGATCTAGGTACAATAGTTCTAATTTCTTTTTCTGGTGAACAACACTTCGTTAACCGTTAAATCTATTGAAAATTTCGGAGCCTGACAAAGTTTTACACAAAAAGAACAAATAGAAATAGAAAATGGCCGCTAATGGGTTAAATATGTTTCTTCTACTGCCACCTTTGTAGCCTGCCCGAAAAGAATTATTCAGGTGCAGCAAACAACATGTTTTTACATGACTTTTTTTTTGGCGGGTAGCATGACATGCTGTAACTTTCAGGATTATCCAACTATCACCCACGGGTCGTGATGTTCCCTCTCACAACATCAATGCCTACGTTAAATGATATTCCTTTGTTTTGAGTTGCCTAAGGTTGATTAAAGGATAAATTCTGCACTATGTTGACAGTAATGTTACTTTGCATTTCTTAATCATCCATTATGATAACTTTGTATAAGTCTTAAATTGAAAATAGGATGGAAGAACAACATGAAACCAAAAGGCGCAACTAAGAAAAGAAGCATATATAGTGTACGTGAATAAACAACAGTCATAGAAAAGAGAGGAGATGTTACTTGAGAATTTCTAGAGAGATCGAGCCATGCAATAAGGAGCATGGATAATGCAGCATTTACTTCGAAAAGCATAATTCCTTAGATATTGGTAGCCGCAATCTTTCATGTCGCAACATTCGCTATTGCATTTTGGAAGTTGACTTCTGTTAAGCCTTTGATGTGGACTTCTTATTACAGTGAGTATTCTTTACCTTTTAATTTATTCAGTGATTTGGCCTTAGTGGGATCTGAACATGGAAATTGTACCTAACTGCATGTGCAATCAGAAATTTGCATGCAAGAAACTGCAGTCACAAATTTCCCCTCTGGGAGATCTACATACTAGTGCTAAATCCCGAGATACACATCTACATGAAGGACGTAGAAACAGTTCAAGGATATATCATTTTCATCCTTCTTATATTTCCCTAACTGTATGGTTTTAAGTTTTGAGTAACGACAAATCCGATATTTTTGCATGTCCTTCTTTAATACCTCTTTCCTGACTTTATAGAAAATCACTTTTCATAGGAACACGTGCAATATGAAAGGAACAATATGCATAGAGAGGAATATGCATGCTTCGAGTCTAGGGCATAACACTACGATGCCTGCAATTTTCTAGTGTGAGCAAAGCTAGACCAGGTGCCTAATGACCTGTCTAAAGAACTTCACGTAGCTCAATGTAAGCTCAAACCTCCAACGCCAAGATAGGGACAAAAATGACACATAGATCACATATTTTAGGTTGAGCTGCCCCCCACATTGCACATCCCAATCATTAGAAAATGAAAAGAGGAATGGAATATGATTCCTACTGTATGCAGCAGGGATGGCACACCAAATCCTTTTTCATCGTTTTGCTACGAAACTACCAATAGCTTTGATGCAAAAAGTTAACCAAATTTCATATATGTCAGTTTCTATTTATTTTGTGTTTAATGCTCTTAAATAAAGTGAAAAGGAACGGTTGCAAAGTTAACACTTTTCTTGGCAAGTAAACCTAGAATAGAAGTCAGCTGTAGAAAAGAACTGAAGAGATCCAAAACTATTGCTGACATCTGCATTCAGGTTGAGTCTTTCCATTCTGAAGAAAAAAAAAACATTCTACGATATGGAGAGGTAGAAATAGATGATGTGCATAAGTAGTTAGGTCCAAAATCTTGAGTAACTGCAAGAGAATAAGTTGACAGTTAATGTCACTGCCATAGAAGTACCTTCATGAGGAGTGCAGCCACAAACATGTTGCGAGTGGGCTTGCATTTCTGCCCGATTTGGTTCCAATATCCATGCTGATTCGGTGTCGAAACTTGATAGATAAGTCTGGCAAAAATAATCATCCTTTCTGAACTCTTAACTGTATCCAGGTGGTATACCAAATACAAGTTGCAGTATAAAATTATTTTCCTTTTGTTTATGCGTGAAATTCTGCCACCTGAATGGTTTTCTGGAGACTGGGGAATAATGTTTTCAGCAATAACTTTGTCATAATGGAAACTGATAGCTGTGATGTCAAAAGAAGATCTTCATGGCTAGTAAATAAGCTGACTTATGATTATTCCTTGCAAATTTGTTTTGAGCTTCTCACATATGGAGCCACGCCAATTCAAGGGCAGAAAGCAGTGGGGATAAGTACTCCGTGCAGCAGAGAAATGCTTGGTGACTACTACAAAATGGGAAAAATATTTATATATTAGGTTCCTTCTCCACTGCCAAATATGCATCTTTCAAACCTGTGTGCCAAATGCCTGCTCAGCATTTTCATGAAATGACCAAGTGCCACTGCCACCCTCACTATATGTCTTTCTTTATGGGCAAGGCGGCAACTGTCGTGCAAGATTCTTCACTCTAGAGAAAAAGCCTCTAAGCTTTTTATCCTTCTCCTGCCATAAGTTGTCCAGAACCCATGCTCCTCTATGACAGCTTGCAGCAAGCACGGTGCAAAAAAGGACACTTTCGTGCAATGCAGATTCAAGGAATTGTTCAATATATATTCCCATCTCCAGGCTTTCACTATAAATACAGGCCATTTGGGGTTGTGTAGTTCATACACCGCCAAACTTTCAGAGTTCAGAGCTTACAGGGGGTACCTGAGCTCAGAAGCCTCGGCATTCAGTACATAGTTCACTTGTTGCAGAACTGAAGAACATAATACACGATGAGCTATTACGGAAGCAGCTCTTCTGGTAAATTGTCCCCCTCTAGTTCTCCACTATCCTAGTGCTCTTATCCACCATTGGTCCAAAGCATTATTCATCATGGATAATAAAAAACCAGGTGGACGAAGCGGTAGGAGAGTTGACTACGGGAGGACATATGTGGTGAGGCCAAAGGGACGGCACCTAGCCACCATTGTGTGGCTCCATGGCCTAGGTGACAATGGTGCAAGGTACCACCTTACTGCCAAGCTAATAATTGTTTGCTCAACGATCTGATCCATGAATGCTATCTTGTGTAACCCTCTTGGATATGAATGCAATAACAGCACTAGATTATTGCAGTGTCTATGCAAACACTTTATTCCCTTGCATCCTTTTGCTAGAAATGATTTCAAGTGGCCTCCTTTTTGTCTGTCCGTCATATATTCCTAGTATTGCTTTGATCAAAGTACATAATTTTGTAACCCTAATTGCACACCTAACCACCTTCTGCACCACGAAGGACACTGAAAATGCTCTTTCACTTTCCATTCAGAGTGGATGTGAATGTCAAATACTTCTTGATGTTGGCAAATAGTATAAAAAAATCGGGCTAATAACATACGACTTTTTGAGAACTGAAAATTTATATCAGGCAAGATTCCTCATTTCCAATTCCTTGTCTTCACAAACCATGTAAAGAACACCACAGTTTATGACAAGTTGCGTAGTATCTTGGTCTTGTCATCCACTAGCATACATTTCTGCTTAGTACTAAGCCTAGTTTATGATAGCCTGAAGAATACTTTTAGTTTAATACTAAGCATTTGTCGGAATCTTTTCTAAGTTTAATATGAACCAGTTCAGCTTCAGATGATCTTTACCCACTTAGCATAGTTTTCTGATGCCAAAGCAAACCTCAGCATCTGGGCTACTTACAAGTTACATTATCATCTATTTCTAATTATTTACTCTCTTTAGCTAAGAAATGAAGGCTACCTGCGCAACTTGCTGTGAAAGTTTTGGTTCGCTGCTGAATTTTCTTTTACACTATTATGTATCAATCTTTAGTTTCAGATGTTCTTTTCTCCACTCCGCACATCCTTATGTTACCTGTACTTTCGTAGAACACGTGCTGTTTGTATGATGTGTTGCAATCTACAAAGTTTAAGATGACCTGGAACGGAATATCTTTACCAGTTGCTGCAGTGATACTTTTCTTAATATAGGGAACTAATTTCTTTCATTTTCCTTCTTTAACCATTCTGCATTTTCAGCTGGTCCCAGCTCCTGGATTCCCTTCCCCTGCCAAATGTAAGCATCAATGCCTTGTACTTGACGCACATCAATAGATTTAGATACACCTTTTCTTATTCCCACAACCACCACACAATCAATAGTCTCAGCATTTGTAATCTTCTTTAGAACAGAGTAACTTATCATGCTCGGTAGGTTGGGTATATATGGCAGTTGTTTTTACTGCAAGGAAGTTTATTCACCTTGAAGCTTATGTGTTGTGTAGATCAAGTGGATATGCCCCACGGCAGCAACCCGGCCTGTCACGGCTTTCGGTGGATTTCCCTGCACTGCATGTGAGTTTCTTCCATGGAACTTAAAGAAAAAAGAAGGCTGTAACACAATGCTTCACGCAATGAACTCTTCATAGTAGCAGTATTACCATTTTCCTGTACCCTGAAGCTGGGCAAAAGAGAACCCTGACCACCATTTTCTGGAACTGAAACAGGGTTTGATGTCGAGGACACTTCCGTAGATGGCCGCGATGACATTGAGGGACTGGATGCTTCGGCAGCACACATTGCAAACCTGTTATCGTCTGAACCGTCTGATGGTACTAATCTCAAGATAAATATAAAGTAGCTATGCACAAATAGTTAAATTAATGAAGCTATATGAAGCAATACGCATGCCACATACTACGCACCCGATTATTCATTCTATTTTTCTTTTGACACCAACCGATTATTCATTCTATTGATGTTCACAATATCTGTGCAGTGAAGCTTGGCATCGGCGGTTTCAGCATGGGTGCCACTGTCGCCCTTCACTCCGCGGCATGCTATGCTCATGGCAAATTCACAAGCGGTATCCCCTATCCAATCACACTCAGCGTGATCATCAGTTTAAGTGGCTGGCTCCCTTGCTCAAGGTCTAATTTAACATCATCTGCAGAGTTCACTTTTTTGTCAAACACTTGCTACTATTATTCCGTCTTTCCTATATCCTAATGTAGTTATTGTTTATTAGGACCCTGAGGGGCAAGATGGAGAGCTCACACATTGCTGCAAGAAGAGCTGCATCCTTGCCCATCCTGCTTAGCCATGGAAAAGGTGAAAATGCTGTTGATACAAGTGACCCATAATCCAGTATGTACTACTTGATAGACAATACGTTTCTAAATCCTCTGTGTGTGTTGCAGCGGATGATGTTGTCACCTACAGGAATGGCGAGCGGTCAGCTGAGATTCTAAGAAGCTCAGGATTCTCATATCTCTATTTCAAGTCCTACAATGGGTACATATGCATGCATAAGATACATAAGAAATACATTCTTTACCACCCAAGATTATACGAAGATTAATGGACTTTTCCGATGATGGTGCAGGTTGGGCCACTATACCATCCCTGAAGAAATGGACGATGTCTGCAAATGGCTCAGCGCGAGGCTTGGTCTGGACCGATCTCGCTAAAAGAAAGAGTTTTGTGTTTCAGTGATAGCATAAAAACAAGCGTTCTTAACTATATACAGGGAATATTGGTTTGATATTTAGTAACACCCCATGCTTTGTTGCTCTTCGGCGCTCTCTTCACAGGAGTCTTTTGTTGTCATTGTGCTAGTTTACTGGTATTGTGCCTTGTTACCAGCAACAAAGAGTGACTGTAATATAGTGCTTGTTTATTTTTGTCAATAATAATGCCGTCGAGGCTTCTGATACACTACAACACATTTGTACCACTTGAGCTCTCATCACTGCAGAACTTCTAGTCTAGTTTAACAAATCATCAAAAGTTTCCTAAGCACATAACAGATTCTGAAACAAAATACACTGACAATACTACGTGTCTGAGTTATTATAGCAATGAGAAGCAGTATCCAGGCAGTATGGACAGCAACCCACAGTGACAACCGAAAACTGTGTGTACCTATGTCAATACGTTCTGTAGTAGATCAGTTTCACCAAGTTCCCTGAAGCCGTTGAGGCTTACCAATCTCAACATAGCGGATGTTGAGGTCTGAAGGGTACGTGGAGCAAGAAGTTCTCACTGTGCTTTCATTTTTCATTACATGTGGAAACAATATACTGAACCTGGTCATATTTACAGATGTGTATGACAGAAAGTGACGTTCGTCCTCAGGGCAGAGTAGTATCATTCTCTGAAAGCTGCTGTAAGTACACAAATGGGACAGATTATCAGGGCTTCTCTTGAACTGATTAGGGAAAAAAAATCAACATACACTGCGTTTGCGATTTTTTTTGAAACATGAGTCAGGTGTGACAGAAACGAAACTTACACAGGTTCACATGTGCTTGTTTGGATCAGAACTCGACGATTCCTCAGATTGCGTGGGGTTTTCCAGATTAATTGCTTCATTGGTTATGACATATCATCCTGCTCAGATTTGACGATAAAAGCACCAGTTACTCTTGGGCGTTTGTTTGGATAAGAACTCGAAGTTGCTACAGATTGCGTGTGATCTTCCATCTTAATTGTTTCACTGGTTATGCCATTGGTATCAACCTTCTCAGATCTCATGATCTCTGGTTTGATGATAGCCACCTGATTTTGTGTAAAGAAGGTTGTAAAGATTTGATGATAAAAGAAAACAGTGGAATACAGAGAGAACAGAGTATGGTTTAGTTTACTCACCCCCTTTCATACCAAAACTGTTAGCACACTAGCATATTTCAGTACACCCGACCATGAACTTCAAGACAAAGACCAACAATTAAGCTTAGTAGTACCATCATGGAAGGATTAAACATAATCAGATACCAATGAATAAGAGAAATGTATATACAGAACACAATGCATCTATATGCACCACACCTTGAAGCATTCACAATTCATGTTGCTGCACTTAATCTCCTGGCAGCTGCACCCATCGACATCACTCAGTTTCTTCTCGTCCTGGAATTAATCCAAGTGATCGAGTTAATCAGTAGTGAGTCAATTGGACTGATCCAAGAATGAAGACACATATATTATCCTTACTGGAACTGAGCTATAGCTCTGCGCGAACTCTTGCTTTGCCTCCTGAACAGCAGCAGGAATTTGTGTGGCCTCCTAAACAACAGCAACCTTGCGATCAAAAGCATGAGGATTTTTTTTTATGAGGATCAGATCAACTTTCTCCTCCACATAGGCCGTGTTGCCTTCAGTGTCCCTGCAGCCCTGGCGCTGGCACCTCTGAACAATAGTAGTGCCTTCTGAAACACAAGCAATAGCTGCGGACAATGTACAAACGAGTCAAAATTAGAGGATGAGCAGAAAGGCCAATAAACACCTGACAAGACAACAATATCTCCTAGCACATACCGTTGGACATGCTTAGAGTAGAGAGTAGCGGTGGCAATGCAACACCAGTGGGGAGGTAGTGTGCCAAGGACTGCAATGCAAGTGTGTGTCGACACAGTCAAAAAATAAAATAAAAATCCTAATCACTTAGGATGTGCACGAAATGAATTGGATATTGAAAATTTACAGAAATGTAAACTCAGACATCCATCAGACCAAGTACAAGAGCCGTAGTTAGTTCCGAGTAGTACAAGAAAAGTAATCAACTCATAATCTCGTTATCAAATCGTAGCCACAATAGAATTTTCAGAAATGTAAACTTCACTGTTAATTTTTTCTTCAAGGAGAACATCCAAAAATGAAGCAAAGAATATATTGAGAGGGTTAATTTTATCCAATTTGCGGACAGAGGTTAAAGAATCAAACACCAACCGCGTAACATTCTTACCAAAATAAATCAGGAGAAGCGTAACCTAATCCAAAACTGTCAGAATGCAAGCTCAAATATCCATCACCGAAGCAAACGGTACTGTAGATTTGGTTTCATCCATGTCTCAGATAGATATTAAGCAATCAAACATTAATCGCACACGACACGATTGTCCAAAAAAAAAAATCGGGAGAAGCGTAACTGAAACGAAAATTGGCTGAGACGTGAGCTCAAACAACCATCAACGAAGTACGACATCCTGGACATGAGAGAGGGGAGAAGAGGGAGGCGCGCGTCCTACACTTGAAGCCGAAGCGAAGCAGCGGCAGGGGGTCGGTTGCGCCGGCGTGCGGTGGTCGGAGTGCACGGAGGGCAGCGGCCAGGTTTTGCAAGCAAAAACTGAAATGAGGGCTCAGGCTGCCGCTGGTTTGCCAAAATCTGGAGGGAGATGAGGAGGAGAAGACAAACTAGGGCATAAATGGGGATCGAATCGCCGTACCGGGAGAGAGAGGGAGGGGCTCGCCGCCGCGCTG
>LAPY01000560.1:11868-23162 GCA_000970635.1 Eragrostis tef
AGGGAGGTGCTCGCCGCCGCGCTGGTCGCGGCTCGTGCGCCAGGCCGGAACGCGATCGCGCGCCGTGAAGTGAGGACCCGTGTGGGCTCCGGCAGTTATCCTAGTGGAGGTCCAGTTAGTGTGGGCCGCAAGCGTTACTGGGGATCTGGCCCGTATAAGTGTAGGATTGGGCCCAAACCATACCTCTTCATAGACCGAAGCGAAGCAGGCAACGAACGCTGGATAAGGCCATCTGCCACTTCACTCGCGGCCGGCTGCTCGTCCTCTCGTCTTCGGCGACGGCGCGAGGACTGTGCCAGGTAACATCCAGGGATTTCTTGTTCTACCTCCCGTACTATGATGTATACTACCTGCCATGGATGCCATTCGGGGAATGCGGTTAGGTTTAGGGTCCGGTAGGGACAGGGGGAACGTGGGCGACGCCAGCGACGCAGTGTGCAGTGACGGCGAGCGAGGGAGTCTTTTAGATTCCTTCAATTGTGGTAGCACCTATTTTGACATTATTCAACTTCATGCAACCAGAGGCTCTCCTACTCAATTATTCATTTGGACCCATAGAAAACCGACTGACAGTAGCTGACTAATTAGCTTTCTGTTATATATGTCCTGTGATTTAACATCTGGCTTCCTGATTCAAATGTGTGTACAGGGCATACGTTTCGATGAACTTCGAGCATGGTGCTAGCAATCCATCAAGAATAACATTCTCCTGTTACAAGTGTTGTACATTGTTGGAGCCAACTTTGCTACAGAAAAGATTTAGAGAACCAAGTCAATTAATTCAGTATCGAGCGTTTATTTTGCCTCAGTCATCACTGAAAGAGCTAGCTTGTGAAGAATTGGCCAACGAGATGGATGAACAACAGTCCCATCATTCTTCTTTCTCAGTATCATTTTCATGTGCACAAAGTGACTCGACGAAGCAAGGGCAAGATCATCAACTTCATCAGCCGCAAAGTCTAGAAGATGATGCTCATTTCCCTGGTTTGTCAAAGAAGGAAATCGAGAGAAGGCGGAAGATTGGTGCTGCAAACAAGGGGAAGGTTCCTTGGACAAAAGGCAGGAAATGGAGTGAAGGTATTTTACCCACATTTCACCAACATTTTACAATTCAACGCAATTGTGTGCCATTTCCTTTCAGTGAGAATTATGTCATTATCTTGTAGAACATAAGAAGCTCATCAGGCAACGTACTGCTGAAGCTCTGAGAAATCCCAAGGTGATGTCATGTAAGAAAACTTCCCTTGCTGCTCTTGCATCTATCCAAGAGCTACTTCGGCTATGAATTTTGTAGTATGTGGGACGATCCAATTAAACTTCTCCCATGTTTCTTTTCTAATCTCAGGTTAGGGAGAAAATGTTAGGGCATCGCCAGCGACATAGGTGCTTTTCTGCTTTTCTTATGTGGAATCAGTAAATGATGTATAAATATAGCTGTGCCAATTCTGAAACAAGTATTGTTTGATCTTTTTCTTTTCAGACAAGTGAGCAAAGACAAAATAAGCGCTGCCTTAAGGAAGATCTGGGAGAGGCGAATAGTTTCTGTGAAATCAAGACAGAAGCTTCTGCAAATATGGTTAAATAGTATAGCTGAAGCTGCGAAAGAAGGTGATCACAGCCAAGATAAGCTTGATTGGGATAGCTATGATAAGATAAAGTTGGAGATGATGTCTATGTTTCTGTGGAACAAAGAAAGGGAACAGATAACCAAAAAGCTTAAGAAGGTGGTGGCAAAAATAATAGCCAAGAAGCTTCAAGGCAAGAGAAAGAAAATACAGCCTCGAGGGACAAAGAAGTCAAAACCAAAGCCAAAACCTGGGAAGTTGCTGCCACAAAAATCAGATGCTCGGCCAACACAGGTGGTAGTACCTACAAGAGCAAAGCTTAAGGAGAGACTAACCAAGGTAATGGTGCTGTGTGTTACATTATTGCGCCATCTTTTATTAAATATGATACCGTATTATTTCCTTCCCATTTGCTTCTGCCATGTCGTGACACTAACTGAACCTGGTGTTCCTCCATGATTGAAGTGGCATGGGCGCAAAAAGGAGCTTGAAACTGTGATAAGTTTACGGACAAGGAAAGGAGGATTGCAAAAGGACTCCATGGAGACGAAGGACGGTGAAATGGCAAGAATTGGACTTGGTGGGAACGCTTGAGGTACCCTTAAGAATAGCTGCAGGAGCTCCAGTTATCATGGAATGAGGGGCTTCCTGCTCTGACACCTGACCTCTGGCAAACTTGCCACACAATAGAGAAGCTCGTGTGTTAAGCAGAGACATTTTCTTTTCTTCTTGCATTCTCACTTTTTGTATTCAGGTTGGACTATGTTTGCAGTGTCATGCTGATCTATTTCATGTATGAGCATGGAGGCTTGAATGACTGGAACCTTTTTGAAGTCTTATTCGTAAGCAGACTGAACTGGTTTCATTGATCTGAATGGGCAATTCTTGTGGCCGTTTGGATGACAGTCTTCCGAATTGAAGTACCATACACTCATTTAAAAAAAAAACTATTCCAGTTGGTCCTCTTTCCAGCCCAGCTCACCTTTCATGCTTTCTTAAACAGGCCGCAACAGAACAAACCGGCCCACTCCCGTCATACGACGAGAGCCCAAATCTTAAAGCGGCCTCACCCAGCTTAGTCGCACAATCACGCGCGGCTCACGTGAGCCCAGAATCCGAATCCCCACTCCGCTCACCGCGCACGGCTCACGCCCGGCGGCGGCACGGCCGGTGGCCAAGGCGGTCCACGCCGGTGCAGGCGCCGAGGCGGCGTGCGAGCGGCGCGGTGACCGGGCGCGGCGGTAGACGGCAGGCAGCGGGGGACGGGGACCTGCTAGCCGCGGGGAGCGGCGCAGTTGGGGGCGGCGACTTTCCCGGCGTGCGAAGGGTGACTGGCCGGTGAGAACCTTACTGCGGTACTACGCAGATCCGTCCGCATGTTCGTATTCAGATTTGTGATGTTGAAGTGCATTAACAGCTTGGCGGCAGCATCTGTTTCAGATGCCCTATAGTTATATCCGCCCATTCATTCATCATTGTGTAATCTAAGGCCTTGTGTGACAAAATCATTAATCACCTCATCAAACTCTTGTGATACATCTTTGTGTACCTGGATCATTTCTTTCTCCTGTACAATCATGGGAATTGTATCTTACCACATTGTTGTCCATATCTATATCTACCAGGCCAACAAGCCGTGCATCGGCAGACGAAATCGGTGGTTCCTAGGATGAATGCTAAGAATAGTGGGAGCATACAGAAGGCACAAAAAGCTAATCATGTCCAAGAAGGAGGACCAAACTGGATTCTTGTTGCAAGTGGAGTTTTGCTTAGCACACTTTCACTCAGACTTGGGTGCAAATTGAAGCAGCTGTTCGTTACCAAGGAGAAAAATAGTGCTTCCAAAGGTCTGGCTTATCATTTTCAGTGTAACCATCATCACATTTTCATATTCTCTAAATGCCTGTTGCTGAGTGCTGAATGTGTAAACTTGCAGCCAAAAGAAGACGTGGAGTATGTGAACTGCACTCCGATCTCTACAGATTCAGTGACCAAACCAGATGCTATTGTGGTATGTCAGGTGATTTTCTTTACCTAAGTATTCAGTTTCCTTTTTTAGCCTTTTTCTCAAGATTACGGAGTTTGAAAACTTGTGCAGCTTTTAAAGCTACAAAATGGCAAGCAAGACAATGACCCTAACGCTGAATGTGAAATAAATTATGTATCCATAGAGATAAAGTAATCTTTCTTGTGGTTCTGCTTCCCTCTAACAAACTGAAGAAAGACTTTTAGGTAAATTTTGCTTGGTTGCTAACCAAAGAATTATTGAACTAAATTAGTTCACTAATTATTGTCCTAACGTCAAACAGAAGTTACTAGAGGGAGTACTACGTTCTGTTGCCAATGCCCAACTTACCAGAAAATTGTGTGGCTTAAACGGTGCTGGACTTCTTCAGCTGGCACTAAATACACAAAATTTTATATGGCTATAGTATGATTCTGAAATAGAGGCCTGTAATCTATTTATAGAATGCCCTGCACCTTAATAACTTCACACTTCCATTGAGGCAAAAGATGCGGGGACAATTATCCATGTTCATCATGTGTAGGGCACGCAGATGGTGGAGTGGAAGTCAAGCAAGCACCGTCAAGTCCTGTATCTAAATTAACTGAACCCTCGAACCTTCTCGTGAAGATACCAGGTTCAGAATCAAGCAAAGAGAACAGTGGTGTCATGTGGTCAACATCACCTGACCGGCTTGAGGATCCTCGTAAACCATTTCAGTACTCAAACTGCTCAGGCTCGCCCTCTGTTTCAGAATCAGGATCGGACATTTATAGCAAGAGAGAGGTCATACAGAAGCTGAGGCAGCAACTCAAGAGACGTGATGAGATGATCATGGAGATGCAAGCACAGATCGCTGATCTAAAAAACTCGCTCTCCATCCAGGTGACACAGAACACCAATCTGCAGTCTCAACTGGATGGCACAAACCGAGACCTGTTTGATTCAGAGAGAGAGATTCAGCATCTGAGGAAGATCATTGCAGATCATTGTGTTGCAGAAGCTCTCTTATATGATAAGCCTTTTCAAGCTGGTCAGTGGCAATCAAATGGCACCAATGGGCATGTTAATGGTTATTCTGACAGCAGTGTTGATGACCCTGAGTTACATTGTAATGGCACTGAAAAGAGGAAAGGAGAGGTGGAGAGGCTGGAGATGCTAAAGAGAGAGGTTGGTGAGCTGAAGGAAGTTATTGAAGGGAAGGACTTCCTGCTTCAGAGCTATAAGGAACAGAAGGTGGAGCTCTGCTCTAAGATCAGAGAATTGCAGGAAAAGCTCTCAGCTCAAGTGCCAAACATCTTGTAGTATTCATTATGTTACCTTGCTACACGGACCAGAAGATGGAAGATGGTCTCTGATCCAGTGATTAGCGTTTTGCAGGGGGAAAAAAGGCGCTCTCAACAAAGCATTGCCAAAATCTTGCTACGATCTATGTAGAATGTTAGGTAGGGGTCGATGTGTTTTCTTCCATTTTAGTCATGATATATCGAGCTAATTTGCTTTCTCTTGTGTTTTGCCCTTTCCTGCTTGGTGTTAGAAAGGGTTTCCCCATTCATTTCCTTGTCCTACCTAGTTCAATTTGCAGACATACTCGATATCTAAGGTACTTGTACAGGTTTTCAATTTGCAGACAGTTGCGTGTTGTGCCTCCTCTTTTGGCTAAGTATGGTTGAGTCCTGAGTCTCCTTCGGATCAGATGGATACTGTGATAGCCACATTTCGCTTTGCTAGAAAAATCCACGTACGACATTGCCTGTGTTTGTGCCTTCGGTTTGCCAAGTGAGTTCACTGAAAATTTATCTACTTGATTTGATGCATATGGAAAATCTATCTCTCCATTTTTAATATTTCAAACGCTTCTACCTGACAAGTCATTTGTATTAGTAGCCAGCTCATTCGCGCTTGAATATGAATAGTTCAACCTTCTTGCATGCCACCAGTTACCACTAGATCCAACTTGATTCTTGGCAGCGACTGATTCGGGATTGACTGGGGGTAACTGCACTATTGTTGTGTGTGTTTTAAGCACTGGATAAAGCCCCGAAACCTGTCACTTTAGCATTCATTTTGTGGCAATGGATCCCCGAGAAGGAAATGCCCGGATCTTCGATTTTTAAGCTTATTTTAAAAGGGGGAAAACATTGCTTACTTTTTCTTTTTTACTGAACCCAGTCACATGACACATCTTGGTGCTTCATCTTGTTGCCTTTATGGGATACCCTACTGCTAACCTACAGATACTGATGAAACCCTTTAAAATAATCTAGAATCGGGATGGCCAATGCCCTTCAAAACCCTCCAACATCTAATAATTTCTAAGGAGACCTAGCACTAGAACTGATACTTCTAATTCAGTTCGACAGCAGTAATTGTGGCACCTAGCTATACAACTAAAACAAAATCCTGTCCTGGTAGATGTCCAGTGACTCGATGATTTTTTGCAGGAGCAGCTTTCGGTGTAGCCGGTACCTGCATAACCAACAGTGAAAGTTTCTCTTAAAAGCTAATTTGGGGGGGGAAAAAGAAGAAGAGAAAGTTCCGCAAACCACACATAGGCTCAAAGGGAATATGATATCATAAGAGTTTCTGGAATTGCGCAATAGTATCATGAGAGAAATAGGTACTTGGCACATACTTGACTGCGATTTCCCGTGTTTTGCTAATATGCACATCAGAATCTGGAACATAGCTTAGATATCAGTATGTTTTGACTGAAAGGTTTCATCAGAAACACAAAGCCGCTGAAAAAGCTGCATAACCATGCATGAAAAACTTTACCTAAAATCTCCTGGTCCTGTTGAATAGTGGTTGAAAAAGAATCCAGCATTTGTCGACACTCCTCTTGCAGCACCTGAGCAGATTTTCTTTCCATGCTCGGTATTGCAGGAACATCACCGTCTGACCATGTTGGTAATGCTCTCGCTGCTGCTACCACTGCACCGTCCACAAAGTCCGTTGCTACTGAGGGTAATGCAGCTGAAAACAAACACAAACATGATGGTTCAAATCAAAGTTCTGGATTAACAAACACAGGATCAAAGTAAGAAATGCAGAGTGGTTCTTACAATTGTGATACAGCTCATCATGCAAACCAGCAATATTGAAGACTGATAAGAAGGAATCCATATGAATCTTTGCATCACTTGAAAAATTTATAAGCTCCCAAGGATTCTACAGAAATTGCAAGCAATGTAAGATGTCAGTAGTTCCAAAAATGGCATACGAAATGCTGCACACAATGGCATTTCAATTTGTATACATATTAGTAATTAAAGAAAACATGATTTAAATAAGAAATTATGGGCATACTGTTGGTGATGAGAAGCCATATCTTTCCATAAACTTGCTGTTCACCCCACTCATATAATCTAATGTCATCTGTACATGGTTCAAAGAGCAACATAAGAACATCTGGCTTGAAATTTTGAAGAAGAGCTGTTACGAGAATTCTATAATTTTATTTTAACTGAGATGCATAAACCAAGGTCGCATGAAAAATTTCTACTGCCATGCTTGATAGTAGAAAAATCACAATTTTAACCCAATCTGAGACTGGAGAAAATCAAGTGATCAAATCACAAATAGCTAGCACAATATTTTTTTAAAAAAAAATGAAAAAACTATCGCTGGATATACTAGCAGTTTAGTTAAAATACAGTGACTGCCCTTCCAGTATTATTTCACTGTCCTTTTAGCAAGACTAGTTGTCAGTGACTTATGAGACCAACCACATGATCTATAACCAGGGTGCATGTGCAGCTTGTATGATTTTGATAAATCGATCTAAACAGGAAAGTTGACTAATTTATACTATGGCATGAACCAAGTAGTCATTTGCTAAGAAGAAATAAATTGCAGTCTACATTCTAAGCAGTACCTCGTCTCCTTTCTTGACAGCATGTCCAGCCTTAATCATAACTTCAAGCATTCTATCTTTGAAACGCCAATGCAGGAAGCAATTAGCATCAGGTGAGTGGTTCAACATATCTGGGGAGAAAAGACAAATAATGATTTGGGTTTAATCAGAAATTAAAACATGTGTGAGCAGTCAGAAGACTACACTTTTATTCTAAGGTGAATAATAGTAACTCCTGACTGGAAAGAACAAAAAAGCAAAGCACTAGTGAGAAGTATCAACTGAATTACAGGATTGAACCATATTCCTGTGACTATCATCAATCAGGCTCATGCACTAGCATATTACTGATGATGTTAGTACCTAATACAGGTATCAATGGGAATTTAAAACGTTACCTGCATAAGGAGCTAGCACATTTGCATCTTGAATGAAGGCTCCCATTCTCATCTTCAAGTTGACAGAACGAGACTGAACAATACTCAATGCCCAGAGAAATCTTTCATGGTCAGGGGCAAGGCGCTTTAGCTTTAGAGGAATTGCTTTGTCCTGGATATTACCCATCAAGCTAATGTTAGAGGAGCCTGGAGCCCTAGCAAGAAAAAGCTGCTAAAATAATACAGCACTGTACCCAATGCTTTTGCCAAAAGTCAATTGCCCGCTGCTGGTGTTCTAACATTTGTGAGGCAAGATCTTGGTCTTCTAGTTCCATTAGATCCTCCTAGCAAGTCAGTCATGCAAATTCATTCAAACTGCAGAATCAGGTATATGAAGCTTCCATCGAAGGATACGCAGAAGTATAATTTTATTTAGCTTTTGAATACCTTTGGTGCAAGAAGCAAACTGGTGCATTCATCAGAACTTGGCAAAAAATCACTATACAACTGCCAAAAGTTGTCTTCTACATCAAATGCGTAGAGAAGAAGGCAGGCTAATCGTAGATCCCAGTCTGTCTGCAAGAGGAATGCAAATAACATTAGCTTGCAGCCTACATCACTATTGAAGTTTTGACACTCACTGAAGGAAGAAAACAGGGTTAGAGTTTATAAAACTAATAAAATTCCTTCCTTATAACATAACGGTGAGAATTATGACTTTATGACTTTGATCAGATTGATCTGGGGTCTCAACGAAAAATACATATTCCTAAAAGAAAAATACATACTCTTCTATTTGAATGCTAAAATCAAACCCGTATAATTGAAGCCTCAACGCGCAGCACTAGGGCGCTCCAGACTTGTTCCAGAGTGTATTGTGTAACCGAAAAGTTCCATTATAACTGATTAATACGATGAGACCGTTTAACTATCTAAACATTAAAATGCATCAGTGACAAAGTTAACAGTTTGGTTTCTCTTTGTGACATAACACTGCATCCATCTACCTCAGGATCTGTTGACTCGATAATGTCAAATATAGGATGGCCCAGCGGGATAATGTCGGGGAAGAACATCCAGGGTTTCTTTTGAGTTATAGTCAGCATCAGCTCCAATGGGATCTCCATAATCACCTGATTGATCAAGTAGAATTAGTATACCTTTGAAGAATATCATTCACCGCTGTTTTAATAAAACCAAGATACTGCAGTTAAGATAAAGAATTAACATATAGGACTGTGAGCAATCTTGTCACTGTAGCCTTGTAGGCCATTAATTTTGCCACCAATAGGTATGTAGTATAGTAAATCAATTGATTTTCGGTGGTAATTGTATAGAAGATAAATCACTATGGGTATCTCAAGTTAGCAAGACATGTGCCAATGTGGAAGCAATTGCCGAAATTCACATATTAGCTAAAATGGGTATCTCACGCTAGCTAAAATGACAATGTACAATCCAATCATACAGTGACACTATCCAATGTGGGGAAGCATGTCTAATTGCATTGACACGAGTGATCAAAATCTCCAGTTGGTTAAACACTGCTAGAGGTTTGATAAGAACCGAAATGCCTCACTCTTGCTCTGCGGAGCGGCTCCACGTCCCGGGAAGCATATACGCCCATACCATCAGGCCCTTCCAAGAACTCAACCCCGTACGCCCGCATCATCCGCGCGTATCCTATCCGGTAGAAATCAGGGTCCGCCGGCTCCATCTGTGTATGTGATGCAATGCGCACGTCACAAAGCCAAAAACTTCAGTTCCATGACCGAAATGAACGCACAATCGGCAAAGAATCACAGCTTTCGCAGCACTTCAAAGCACCGAGGGACAAAATTACAAGATTTGACAAGAAATATGATCCTCCTGCGGCGGCTCGAGCAGCCTGAGCGGAGGGGTGGCATCCTGTTCCTCGGCGACTTCCTCCAACGGCGGAGGCGGTGGTGGCGGCGCTTGAAGGCGCGGCCGGCCGGCCCGGGGTGGTTGAGAGAGGGGACGGACACAGAATGCAGCGCGGCGGGCCGGGAAGCGGAGGAAGGAAGGAGGGAGCGGGGAGGGAAGGAGGGCGCTGGCGGTGGAGGTCGCCATGGAGGAGGGAAGCGGAGCGTCAAGTAGACTGAAGACGTTATCTATCTAGCGCGCGGCGCAGTGCAGCAACGGTCTTTCCGCTTCTGCTGTTGGAAAGCGGAATTACCAGCAACTTAAGATCTTCCTTTTAAAAAAAATGAAAAGATCTTCCTTTGTTGTTCAAAGTCAAACAGCTTCTGGCGATTACCGCCGATAGAAAATAAATTTGACAGAGCAATCTTGTAAAATAACCTTAAGTGTAAAAAACTATCGCCCCCGAACTGTCTTCCCATATGTTCACAAGTGCGACCAGTGCTAGTTGTAGTGTGTAAATCAAAAAATAATATCAGAACTTGAGAATGTCTCAGTGGAAGCATGGTTTTCTTTTAGGACCATTTATTGTACAGTTGCGTGTGATTGATTATATATTTAAGAAATATTGAACACACTTTGAAAACAAGTACTCGGTAAGAGAATGTGCTATCAAAATTTGAAGTGAAAACATAACCATACATACAAGATAGAAAAGAGAACAACAAACATGCATCAACATTGATCGTGCACTATTAACTAATTGATTAATGATAAAATTGACGTATTTGTACGACCACATTATGCCACTAGATATTCAATGATTTAAATCATGTTGATGGTGGTTTAGTTAACCATTACGTCTATTGTCGTAACATACGATTGTACAAATAAGTCGTACGGCGGACAGCATGTTCATATCTAATTATCTCTTTTACAGAAATTAAAATGAAAGAAACCCTTTCCTTTTTTTGTTTTGGGGGCGGGGGTGAAAGGAACCTTTTCATGGACATGCTCATCGTGCAGTACGGTAGGGGGGGTGTAGGAAGATGATAGAATTCAAACCGCTGGATATTCAAAGGGGCCTTCTTCTCAACATTCACTGACATCCGGCCCAACCGAAATCCCGGCCTACATATGAACCCCTGGACCCACCCAGCAGGTGCAGGCCGTCGATGTGCCCACCGGCCGTCGTGGTCAATTTCACCTGGACCCATCTACTCTTTCTCTCTGACCTTTGGGCCCAACGCGGGCGTCCCACATGTTCATGACTAAAGAGCAGCACTCGGTAAAGTAGCCCCAGTCTCAGGTGTTAAACGCCTCTCAAACCACGTACGCATATAAAAAAAGGGGCATAAAATTAAAAATAAATAAATAAATAAGGCGATTTAAGAAAGAAGCAGCGTAACGCGAGGCTGCTCTCTTCTCCTCCGTTGCACCCACTTCATCTGATCTCACACTCCGATCACTCCCCTCCCTCCAGCTCACACCCACCGCCCCACCCCCTCCTCCTCCTCCTCCTCCTCCTCCCCCTCACACTCAAATCCTTCTAGATCCGCCGCCGCCTCCCCGATCGGATCGCCTCCGCATCCGCCCCCACCGGATCCCGC
>LAPY01000560.1:95558-111866 GCA_000970635.1 Eragrostis tef
GCGACGTCGGCGGCGGGGTCAGGGAGGAGGTGGCCGAGAACAAGTCGTGCCTGGCGGACATCGAGGTGCGTGCCCTTGGCGCGGACGCCATGATCAAGATCCTGTCTCGCCGGCGGCCCGGGCAGCTGATCAGGACCATCGCCGCGCTCGAGGAGATGCAGATGTCCATCCTCCACACCAACATCACCACCATCGACCAGACCGTCCTCTACTCCTTCAACGTCAAGGTACTACATTGCATTGACAGTGATACGAATAATTTGCGGTGCAGTATGTTTAATGCATATGGATTGATTAATTGTGTTGCTGCGATATGATAGATCACCGGTGATGCGAGATTCTCGGCGGAGGACATCGCCGGAGCCGTCCACCAGATCCTCAACTTCATTGACATCAACTACACCCTGTGATCTGCAGCAGTCTTCATGCCGAGAAAGGGCCCTTCTCATTAACAGCGAAATGTTTATTTAAGAAGCTATTTCCCACGTTTTACATGCGCTCAGCCATAGAGTAAACTGTGTATTGTTTGTTTGTGTTTATGTAACTGATTGGAGCAACTACATTAGTACTATCATTATATTCATCGATAATTTGTACAACTGATTTGTGCTGCAATTATCAGCTAACTGAACAGTAGACGCTTTATACTGTCACATGTCTCTCGGATCTCTTCCACTTTTGATGTTTCTTTTTCTATAAACAGTGTTTTTTCCTCTCCTTTCTTTTTCTCCTTCTTGTTGCTTCATTTCTGCTAGATGAGCCAACAATAACATGCCAGTGCTGTTGAGATGATTAAGTGGTGCATTAAATCCTGGGGCCTACACTAATTGTTGAATAAGAGGTTCAGATAAGCGTGAGAAACAATATACGAGCCTGCAGAACAAATCTTGGGCTGTGTTTAGCCAGAAGATTCAGAACACAGGCAAATATAGCATTTTTTTTATATACCTCTCTGACTACACCTACCTGAGAAATTAGTGATGATTCTATGCACCAACAGCAGTGAAAGAAAGTATTATCACAAAAAGACTAACATTAAATTTTGCATTTATCAAGAGACTAGACGAAACAGGGGGAAAAGGAAAATAATTACATGTAACTACTAGCAACAGGTTCTCTTTTCTGTATCAGAGCCCATAGGCGGTACTGAAGTAACTATTGGTGGTATTCCTACTCAGTATCTCCAAGACCTTGATGTTTGATGAGTTCACAAATCGGGGAGCCTTGAACTGACTCACAGCACCACCCAGGCTCAGGAAGTGATCTAGGATCTCCTTGAAGGTTCCTTTTTTGAGAATCCGTAGCTCAAGGGGCCCAATGGTCTTGATCTTCCTTGAACCCATATAGCCTGCATCGACGAAGGCTAGGTCCAAGCAATTTGCACAGTTGCTTAACACCTCGTCGCTGGCATCGGAACTCAGCTCCCAGAAGATAACATAGCGACCGGGATCACTTGACTTCTCAACATAGCTCGTGAAATCAACAATTTCGAGCTTTTCACCTTCCAAGAGCTTCGCTGCCTCCTCGACAGCCAGCTGGAGGTCTTTCTCAGTGTTCTTGTCAATGTTGATGCTCAAGACTAAGCTTCTGCGGCAAATGAACCGGAGTTCAGGTGTCGAGTTGTGGAAGCCAGCTATCTTCACAATATCTCCTAGCCTGTAGCGGTAAAGACCTAAAGTGACACAGCCGAAAAGACATCATCAATAATATTCAGAGATACGAGTATATTTCTCCAGAAATTTGATAAGAAAAATTCTCTACTGTGATCATTGCACCTTAGAGTTTACTATTTCCTTATATGTGCTTTTTGAAAGATCTGCTTGAATTGATGAAATAATGAACGGATCGAGATGTGTTTGGTGACTAACAAAAATATCAGGCAGCTTTATCTACCTAATACAGTTTGAAGCAGACCGACAGTGGACCACAAATGTAACCAATAATTACTCCTCCATGTGCTTAGTGCATAACCCTGATGTATGCACCCTAACTGCGTGCCTTTTGCTTTTTCGTTCAAAAAGTGCTCAAGCTTGGCTAAGCGGTACATATTTTCATAAAAAAATATAAATAATGTAAACCGTTAGGCATCATATTATTATATACTTCTGAAACATTATAAACTCGCATATCAAACAGATGACAATGTTAGAAATAGAAGATATGATGTCAACCGGTGCTGTCTTTTTCTGTATTTAACCTAGTATGGATTCAATTTTCAGAATAGTTTGGTAAGAGGGAAGGAATATACCTCCAAAGGTACTTATCACAACTTCATAGATTTTGTCAACCTCGACTTCAGTCAGGCCAACTGGTTCTGATTCTATGTAATGAATGGAGGCACTGTTCTCCGTCTCCTCCCCATTTGGTTTCTCCAAAGGAATGAACTCGAAATATCCAGTATGTGGAAGAACAGCGTATGTCACCTGTTCAGGTGGCATTGTGGGGTTTATGTTAGCACCAACCCATCCTTCAGAGGCACCGTAGTCGGCGCTTATCAGAGGTAAGTGCCCAGCATAATGTCTTAATTTCTTCAGATACGGCTCCATGGATCCTGTCATAATGCCATATACATACTTTGCATTTGGCCAGAGTGCTGGTATAACACCATACCAATTGCTCAAACCCATACATTTCTTGTAGATTGAGTCAGCAAGCTCAGGGTTGGGCTTCAGCATTTTTGAAACAGCTTCACGAATTGATGGCACTGTAATCCTCTTTGAGAGAACACCATCTCTTATGTCAGCACATATATCTTCCCAGACCTCCTCAAAGGTATGAAATGCATGGACTAAGCTGTGAGCAAATGTTGAAAACACATGATGGACCTCGTTCGAGCATATTAACCCACAGAGTAAGTGACAATACAAAGCCTGGTGGAAGTCAGGTCCCAAGATAACTTCATCAGGACTGCAGCATTGAGACTGGATACCCTTCATTCCTTCCTTATAGCGCTGACTCCGGTACAAGTTTGTTGTTGCTGTTGTAGCAAGGATGCCACCTTTTGTTACCATTTGCTTGCTACCATAAATAAACTGCAAGGCTTTTCCTTTCCCAATAGGATATTCACTGCCAAAAAAAAAATGTCTTAGACTTGGAGGACTTTGAATTATATACTTCTGAAACATTATAAACTCGCATATCAAACAGATGACAATGTTAGAAATAGAAGATATGATGTCAACCGGTGCTGTCTTTTTCTGTATTTAACCTAGTATGGATTCAATTTTCAGAATAGTTTGGTAAGAGGGAAGGAATATACCTCCAAAGGTACTTATCACAACTTCATAGATTTTGTCAACTTCGACCTCAGTCAGGCCAACCGGTTCTGATTCTATGTAATGAATGGAGGCACTGTTCTCCGTCTCCTCCCCATTTGGTTTCTCCAAAGGAATGAACTCGAAATAACCAGTATGCGGAAGAACAGCGTATGTCACCTGTTCAGGTGGCATTGTGGGGTTTATGTTAGCACCAACCCATCCTTCAGAGGCACCGTAGTCGGCGCTTATCAGAGGTAAGTGCCCAGCATAATGTCTTAATTTCTTCAGATACGGCTCCATGGATCCTGTCATAATGCCATATACATACTTTGCATTTGGCCAGAGTGCTGGTATAACACCATACCAATTGCTCAAACCCATACATTTCTTGTAGATTGAGTCAGCAAGCTCAGGGTTGGGCTTCAGCATTTTTGAAACAGCTTCACGAATTGATGGCACTGTAATCCTCTTTGAGAGAACACCATCTCTTATGTCAGCACATATATCTTCCCAGACCTCCTCGAAGGTTTGAAATGCATGGACTAAGCTGTGAGCAAATGTCGAAAACACATGATGGACCTCGTCCGAGCATATTAACCCACAGAGTAAGTGACAATACAAGGCCTGGTGGAAGTCAGGGCCCAAGATAACTTCATCAGGACTGCAGCACTGAGACTGGATACCCTTCATCCCTTCCTTATAACGCTGACTCCGGTACAAGTTTGTTGTTGCCGTTGTAGCAAGGATGCCTCCTTTTGTCACCATTTGTTTGCTACCATAAATAAACTGCAAGGCTTTTCCTTTCCCAATAGGATATTCACTGCCAAAAAAAAAAGAAGATGTCTTAGACTTGGATGACTTTGAAGAGATCCACAAACAAACCAGCAATTTAATCAAATGACATCATTTAGAAATCAGAAAATTGCACAGAAATATTAATTTAGGCTTCATTTGTTCAATTAAAATACTAGGCATTCAGTAGCAGTACCACTTGAGTAATTATAAAATATTGAAGCGCTCCTTACCGGTTCCTAAATGCGTAAGAAGTCCGGAATATTTGAAGTGTGGTCTCAAGCAATTCATCATTAAATGGCAAGAACTTGGGCTTTCCCTGTGTTGTACCAGAACTGAATGCAAAGAAAGTTGAAACCAGGTTACATACATCTACCTTGATAGACCAATAGACGCACACACAAAAAAAGAACATGATGGCCAAGCAATGACAACCTGAGGGAGAGGGAGATGATGGGCTTCCCAGTGAGCACTGGGGAGCGATCACCGTCAACGATCCTTTGAATGTATGGTTCAAGATCGCTGTGCACGCACAAAGGGATGCAGGATTTGTAGCTCTCTACATCAGTCCTGCCTCCAAGGCCAAAGTGCTTCAGATATTCAGCATCAGCATTCAACTCAAGGATCTTTTTCAGTGTATCCCGCTGCACACGTCCAGCATCACGTGTTAACACCTCAAACTCATTGATAGTTTCTTCACAGCTACAGATCGGCATTTGTACAGGCAGAATCTTGGCGCTATCACCTGGTTTGTAAGAGGAACGACAGTAAATACCTTTAAAGCAAGCAACCAAAAATTCGGTGTACTGAAGGCATTGCTCTATCAAATTCAGATCAAACACTAGAAAGTTAAGAACAAAGAATGCATAGAAAATGTTTCTGCGATTTGTATCACCGGCTCAGGTGAAACCAAGAATCTGCAGTGCAGTAGGAGAACCGCCAGAATGCTAACAAATGATTGAGTAACGCAGAACTCACTTAAGTTGTCCAAATAAGTGCATAGCACTGCAAGCCCGGATGGCAAAGGGAGAGAAATGAAAAAACAAAAGTTGTGTATACTGTACACCTACTAAAGCTAATGACCATTACTAACTTTACAGACCACCTGTAGAAACATTGACAGAAAAATGTTAGTTAGCTTAGCCTTTACTTTCCGGCACAACGTTTACTAGTTCAATCCGTTAGAATCCCAAGAAAGTAAGGTATTATTACTAAACTATTTTATTAGATAGAGATTCAACTAACACAGGAATCGGAACATGAGACAAACCTCTAAAAGCTAGATACATGCTGCCAGGAAAACTGGTAGTCTTGCTATGGGGATTCCTGATGCCAGTTTGAAGCAGTGTATTAAAGAAACAGGCATAAAAAAAAACAAAAGGCACATGATCAGCGGCTTTTTGGAAGCTTACTGCTCAATGCAACAGTAAATCCCCTCAGGTATATTAACCGACAACCCATCCGGTGCACAGGCTAGCAGCACAACCAACCACTGACCACTTTATGAAAGGACTCTGCATACCAGTCATATAGGAGTAGATATGTTTCTTTTGTGAAATATTGAGGCAATCATACGGACGAAAAAAATAAATGTCAGATTGATGGTTGATTTGCTGAATTATTTAAGTAGTAGGCCCCCAGACCTCGACACCACAGAAAACAAGCTGTTGTGGGTGGGCAAGAAGAAATGCCCAGAAAGGCAAAGGCAGGGGGGAGCCTTCCAGGGCGCACCGAACAGGAATCCACCACCATGGAGGGAGGAGGAGGGGAGTACTTGCCCGCACGGCTCCCTCGACCTAGTACGAGCTAAAAAAGGAAGCAAATCCACAAAGCTAACTGTGCAGCCATTTCCGCACAGGGATAAAAATGTGTTCTTTTTGCCAGCTGAATCCGTGGGCAAGCTGCTCTGCATACTGCACAGGAATTTGTTTGTTGGCTGTGAAAAGAGAATCAAGCGAAAGAGGCCAGGAATATATGCGCTGAATTATCCTGGCAAATCTCCTTTGCAAGCCATGGGAGAATCATAGCGCGAGTCAACCTGCGACAGTAAACAGAGAGCCCTTTTAATAGCTCGCTGACCAGAGATTCTTGGAGGATTTTTACCCGCGAAGGAATCGGAAACCAAGCGGCAGAGCATCTTGGAAGTTCAGTTATAAAGCTTACCGATTTTTTTGACAAAATCAACAGGTGTCAGTGCTCAACTACTTAACAAACAAATTGGAGCGCCGGTGCCGGAAAGAAAGATTTGAATTTCACCGCCATGAAAGGTAGAAAGAGCGAAACGAAAACGAACTCTTGGAATGGAACAAGCAATTAAACAACTAATTTGAAGGCGACCAGACTGGAGGGATCCTTACCGAGAAGAGAAGAAATCAATTAATCCGACCCCGGGTGGATCTGCACTCCCAGAAGAGGGTAGCCGCGCTCGGCGAGGCGGCTTGGCCTTGCTTAGCGGTTGCCGGAGCTGGGAGGAGGGTGTCAGTGCGAGGAACCGGCCGCCGGCGAGGTTGTCCGGGCGAGAAGGCCGGAGGAGAATGGAACGGCGGTGGACAGAAAGGTCAGGAGCTTGCTATGGTTCATGGGATTATTGAGGAGAAGGAAGCACGAGGGAGAAAGCGGAGGAGGAAGGATTATAACGAGGACGAACAGGCGATGTCGGGGGCGGGGACGATGATGATTTCGAAAGTTTTGAGGGTTACAGGTGCAAAGTTGTGGCAGGAAGTGGGAGGCGGGGATTGACCCGGTTACGCGTCCCTCCAAAACCCGTTATCCGCTGCCTCGTTGCTCGCCTTGCTCCGCGTCTTCATCCGAATCGTCGCCGTTGCTCTCGCCGATGTCCTTGTTCCCTCCTTGTCTTACCTGGCCGACCGGGCCCGGCAAGCACATCCGTCGATGCATGGGTCATGGAGAGGGACGCAACCAGGCCAAGCCTTGCACAGCATCTTCACGTCGCTCAGGCCAAGCACAGGAGGTTGCGCCTACACTTTCGTTTCTCACGGGGGCTGTCAAATCGTGCCGATAAATTTCGAAAATAAAAAGGCACTCTTAAACATCGGTGTCCTGATCTATAAAACAAGCCAAAAGGATATTTTACTATATGTAAGCTGCAACCCCCACCCAAGATAAGCTAAAAGACATTAGATCTTGTCTCGATCTCAAGAAAACGATTGTTCATAAAATTGCCACCACACTGAGTTCTACTCATAAACAAATCAAGGCTACATATATAGTATAACTCTTTGAGCAAGTGATGTTTTACTAAAACAATTCCTAGTTTTAGAAAGCATGTTGTCCTCCAACTCTACTAACACCACTTGCCAAAGAGGGTGTGGATTACGCGAGTCGGGAGAAAACACGAATAATGTCACATACCACCATCGCGAGTGAAGGAAAGGGGCAGTGCCATCAATTTGTTTGCAACGAGGAGAGGGGCTTTGAGCTTCCTACAAGATGGAGCAGAAGGCTCGGTAACGAAATAGTGCACTTAAGAATACAAAAGATGTATGTGGTGAATCGAAGACTAGGATGGAGAACACCCTCACATCTCCATGCCCTTTTATAGGCAGAAATGGAGAAGGGACTGCGCAGCCCAAAGGAGAGGCCATGTCGTTTATACTTGTATCTCTTTAAAAAAACATATTTAAAATATATTTAAAATTTATGCAGCCATCCCCATTTTGGCTTCGAGCTTACATATGTATTCATCAGTGTGCACGACACGTTGACAGAGGTAAGAGAATACAATGGCAATGATATCTTGAAATCTGCATGAGCTAGTGTTGGATGTGTTTTCTCCTTTTAAAGCAAACATGTGATCTTAGCATATCTCCAACAACTGTTAAGATATGCATGATGACTATAGCATATATGCATGGTTTAATGACCTTAATTTATTCTTATTGAAAAATATATGAATATCGGTTCAAAATATAGTAGGATAATATAACATATCCACACGGATGCTACTACTTAATTTTTTTTCCCATAAGTAGCATGTGTCTCTGGGAAATATCGAACACGAAAGATATCCAAAAGATCTTATTTTAAATGCTTTATCCTTTTCTCTTTAAAAATTACAAGATTATCTCAATATATTTGTCGTGATTTTTTTCGTGGAAATACATATGTAATGAAACAATGACTTTGCCATGTCTGCAAGAGCTAATGTCATCTCGTTTGTTTCCTCTTTTGTAAAACATATGAAATTATTTTTCTAATAAAAATATCTACACAATATCATCATATATGCATGATGTGTTCCACCAAACTATTTGTTTCTCCTTTTCATATTTTAAAAATAAATTTTAGGTGATCTAACGATTTTTTGCATGCGTGTATGCCTCATTGACATACAATGAATGCAGCATCGTATTGTGGAGTATCAATTTAGTTGTTTGAGCCATTTAGCCAGCTGTAATTATTTGCATGTACTTTGGGTCTTTTCTACACGAGGTATATCATGCATCATTTTCTCCTTTTTTCAATTTTGGTTGCCGTTTAATGGAAAATATCAATAACATCATTTGCGTTACCACTATCTTCCCTTTCTTCTAAAACTAACAATAAAAACCTCACTCAGGTATGTGCTACCTCAGGGAGGAACCACAAAACAAAAGCAGAAACTATCTGCTAGGCTGATTTTAAATGAGAACTGATCAAATTAAATTGAAGGTACGTTTAAGCTAAAAATTGTTGAAGAGTAGTATAGATCGGCCTATTATATATTTCCTAAAATATACGGGTACTATAACACACCTAGCACACCTTGTGGATATCATTTGAACTTCTTGTTCTAATTTTAGGTTTACTTGCTTGCAATCGTCCATGTGTCTTCATGGATAGTTTCGCATTTCCAGTGTATTAACTTCCAGCGGGAAATGCACAAGAAGACCGTAGAAGGATTGTCTAAGGGTGTGTGCATGAACTCGGAGTATCTTTTGCTTTTCTAGGCTCATGAAGCGTGAGTTTTCTTTTCACAAACCGAACTTGACTCCATTGTTCATTCTTACTTGAACATTTGGTATACCAAACCATCGCAAGTAGCAATACTTACCCCATGTTACTTGCTTATTTTAGTTTTACAACTTGCAGACGTGTGGTGACAAGATAATATACCCCTCACATTTGATCAGTGTAAATATGGAACCTGGTTATGCTCTTTCACAAGTGCCAATACACTTCTTTCCCTTTTCGCCCTCTTGATATCCAAGTTTTTCTTTTTCAAAGATTGCAATGAGCTCCTCTGTCCTTATTTGTTCATTGTTTGGCCTGCCAAACAACCACAAGTGGCGATACTTACCGCGTGTTGATTTCTAATCTTAGTTTGAGGGCGTGCAGTGAGAAGATATAATGTGCCACTCAGCGTCTATAATCACTATAAATACGGAGACTTCGTTTCATTCTTGCAGAAAGGAAAAAAATGCGTATGCACTCGATGAAACAAAAATTACTCTTGTGGCATAAAACGGTAGGTAAGAACAAACGTGCGTGGTGTCCACTTCAGACTCCTGCAAATATGAATTGTGGGCACCAAACTAAACTAGTGGACACAGACAATATCTTTTCTATAACTAGTGGGACTCCAATTGGATCTATCCATGGCAAGAAAGCTACATTAGCAGGATCAAAGGTTATTAGCTACGTGTAGATGCTTCACTTTGAGTTGTAGTAGAGATTCTCTGTCCTGGCCGGAAACAGAAATGAGAATAGTTTGTCTTGCAGCTTATTGGTATTGACGATAGAGGTGGTGACGTGTGTTGGTACGTTCAGCCGGAGGGAGTCATACACCCCTCCTGAACGTACGCTACCAAGATAGGCTTGGTACATATACCGGCGTTCAGTCGTCGAAGCCATAGCGATCAGACGACGACACGGGCCCACACACAACAGTAGAGTACAATAGTGCACAGAAAGAAACACTTGTGTGGGTTAACGTGGTAATGCCATTTCCATTTGCACCCAGCCGGTTCCGGCGTAAGTGGGATGATTTCACCAACGCGCACTCGTGTTGGTGCCAAATTACTTTTCAGTTCCCTTGCAAAAACAATTTACTAGTATTCACTTTAGTCTTTTATAGGTAGTTCTCCGGCCGGCCGAAACAAGAACTGCCACCGGTGTGACATGATTTTACCCTACCACTTTCCTCAAAGAGAGAGGGAAAGAAACCGTACCACAGCTCCGTCGTATTTGAATTTTTTCCCCGGTCCTGTGCAGTAATCTTGTCACCATCAGTGGCCGTCATCTTGTCGATGATGGAGGCCGTTGTTAATGGCCGTGCACTATTACAAAAGTGAGTGAATCGTCGACAGAGGGAGAAGGACATGCGTGGGCTTAGCTTTCCTTCCTCCATTAGAGCAGGAGGCACTCGCGGCAGCGCTTGGACCGAGCAATCAAATGCGCACGGGCTTAGTTCTCCGGCCGGCCGAAACAAGAACTGCCACCGGTGTGACATGATTTTACCCTACCACTTTCCTCAAAGAGAGAGGGAAAGAAACCGTACCACAGCTCCGTCGTATTTGAATTTTTTCCCCGGTCCTGTGCAGTAATCTTGTCACCATCAGTGGCCGTCATCTTGTCGATGATGGAGGCCGTTGTTAATGGCCGTGCACTATTACAAAAGCGAGTGTATCGTCGTCAGAGGGAGAGAGACATGCGTGGGGTTACCTTTCATCCATTAGAGCAGGAAGCACTCGCGGCAGCGCTTGGACCGAGCAATCAAATGCGCACGGGCTTTGGATTGGTGCGAGTCCGAATCACGCCACATGATCAGCCCCGGCAGTGGACCACGGCTACAAAAGCTGATCAGGGGAACGCCACGGTCGCTGTCATTCGACTCATTCCGTAGGAGGGGGGCAAGCATACATAGTAGAATTTTCGCTTAACCCATGTCGTATACGACGTCATTTTCGTCATGCTTGTGCTCATCTTTTTGTGGCGCGCGGAGTATTTGTCTCATCTTTGCAGGCGCACTGCGCGTTCTGAAAATAGAAACAAAAAGCTCGTGTGTTGGAGACTTCAGGTTTGGTTGAGCCTGCCAGAGCCACACCCACCACCATCGGTCGCCTTCGCACTGTCGCCGTGCATGCCCCAAAATGGTGGTGCAGAGATGCTCTCACGGTCCAGCACGTGTAGATGCTTCACTTTGAGTTGTAGTAGAGATTCTCTGTCCTGGCCGGAAACAGAAATGAGAATAGTTTGTCTTGCAGCTTATTGGTATTGACGATAGAGGTGGTGACGTGTGTTGGTACGTTCAGCCGGAGGGAGTCATACACCCCTCCTGAACGTACGCTACCAAGATAGGCTTGGTACATATACCGGCGTTCAGTCGTCGAAGCCATAGCGATCAGACGACGACACGGGCCCACACACAACAGTAGAGTACAATAGTGCACAGAAAGAAACACTTGTGTGGGTTAACGTGGTAATGCCATTTCCATTTGCACCCAGCCGGTTCCGGCGTAAGTGGGATGATTTCACCAACGCGCACTCGTGTTGGTGCCAAATTACTTTTCAGTTCCCTTGCAAAAACAATTTACTAGTATTCACTTTAGTCTTTTATAGGTAGTTCTCCGGCCGGCCGAAACAAGAACTGCCACCGGTGTGACATGATTTTACCCTACCACTTTCCTCAAAGAGAGAGGGAAAGAAACCGTACCACAGCTCCGTCGTATTTGAATTTTTTCCCCGGTCCTGTGCAGTAATCTTGTCACCATCAGTGGCCGTCATCTTGTCGATGATGGAGGCCGTTGTTAATGGCCGTGCACTATTACAAAAGCGAGTGTATCGTCGTCAGAGGGAGAGAGACATGCGTGGGGTTACCTTTCATCCATTAGAGCAGGAAGCACTCGCGGCAGCGCTTGGACCGAGCAATCAAATGCGCACGGGCTTTGGATTGGTGCGAGTCCGAATCACGCCACATGATCAGCCCCGGCAGTGGACCACGGCTACAAAAGCTGATCAGGGGAACGCCACGGTCGCTGTCATTCGACTCATTCCGTAGGAGGGGGGCAAGCATACATAGTAGAATTTTCGCTTAACCCATGTCGTATACGACGTCATTTTCGTCATGCTTGTGCTCATCTTTTTGTGGCGCGCGGAGTATTTGTCTCATCTTTGCAGGCGCACTGCGCGTTCTGAAAATAGAAACAAAAAGCTCGTGTGTTGGAGACTTCAGGTTTGGTTGAGCCTGCCAGAGCCACACCCACCACCATCGGTCGCCTTCGCACTGTCGCCGTGCATGCCCCAAAATGGTGGTGCAGAGATGCTCTCACGGTCCAGCATGGCTGACGCGCACGGCCTATTTATGTTTAATTTTGCATGCGTCGCGATCCGTGCACGTGCGCGCGCTTCGCGTGCCAATGCCTCGACACGGTTACCATTTCCTTTCCTTTCTTCAAATGCAGTTGCTTGCGGCACTGCACCATCAACGGCTGTCCCGCTCAACACCTCCATTAAATTAAATTAGCAAGGCCCGATAAGTCGCGCAGAGCCAACGTAAGCAAGCACGCACAGAAAAATGTATCAATTTAAATAGCCATAAGCGTCCATTTCATGTGCTCTGATCATCGCCAACGCGTACATGAGAAACGCGTGGCGCAAATCCGTGTAGTATTCAATTGGTTACTCCGTATGTCATCTTTTGGTGCCTTCAGATAATGCATCATGATGCGGCTTAATTAAATTAGCAGTCTGTTATTCAAACAGCCCCTTTACTTTTCGTGTGGCAAAGCAGCGACCAGCGACTGATAATCCAGCAAAGCAACAAAGTCAAAGTCCGGTCAATAAAAGAGAGTCGTTCTTTCATTATTAGGGGTTTATATATCTGAAAAAAGTGCCAATATATTAGTTATGATTTGTACTTCATCCGTTTCTATTTCATAGTGTAAGTTGCGATTTGACCAGTTGTGGTCTCAAATAATGGGTTATGTTGAGTATTCATATTTCTTATTCAAAACACTGCTCTTTTTTTTTGAAAATAATGGGAATGAGTTTCCAGCCTTTTACGTCATAAGACTCTCTTGTCATTGTCCCTATTGCTATGATATTACACTAGAGTGAAACTTTTTCTAATAAAAATACCATCATATGAAAGTACTTTCAAATACCAATCTAGTAGTAGTAAATTCTGGCTCTATAATTCATGAATTCTTAGGCTAGTAAAGATGTAATAAATCTAAGCTTCATTTGCATGCGCACATCATACGAAAATAAATGAAGGGAGCAGATGATATGCGTGGGCATGGGTATCATAAGGTCAGCGTACGGTGTCTTTTTTTTTTCGCCTGAACACCGTATAGTGTCCAACAGATGAGACAAACTCATTAGCGAAACCAACAATGAGATTGACTTGTACATAAAGAAATCCAACTATCCGATGCGCTCTTGTGTGATTAATCATGCATGTTGCTAGAATCAAGTGTTAGAAAATAAACACTTCAGGCTTGATCAATTGTAACAACCATTGATTCCTACAAATATTACTAATGTATTTAAGTTAACAAGCTAGATGAATCACATGCATGTGTTCCAAAGACAAACAGGCCAGGTACGTAGTGTTTAAACTAACATTCACGAAACCCCAGCAAAAAAATTGTTCAAACATGGATGCTAGCTGTTATAGAGGATTCATCTTTTCATTTACTTGTGGAAAAGGGAAAGAATCATTTTCAACTAAGAAAATTGCTCCCATATATACACCGGGGTTCGGAAAATGCTAGGAATGGGAACCGAGAAGACCAATGTGTCTTTGCGACGTTTGAGATTTTTGCTGTCGGTTCAAAACCTTGCCTACGACAACTGCTGGCTGACAAAACATCAGCATCATCTCTTGTCTGATCCATGATCTCACCAATTATTCTGCTGCCCCCTTGGTCTTTTGCATGTACTTCCAATTCCATGAATGCTTGTCATTTGTCAAATCTGACTGTACATGCATAGCTCAAGGGTACATGAGCCTGCCACGTTATAACAACCACAAGGGTTCTTGTTTACTGAACATATTTTTTGTTTTTCACGTGAATATTTTACTGATATATATACTGAGTCGTTCAAGGCGTATCTTTTAACTTTTGTGGTTTAGCTAGGACCAACGGTATACGCCTTTGAATTATAATTTGGTTATCTATCGATTTCAGCCAACCTCTCCACTGGTTTCTCTCTAGACCAGCATTGCAACGACGCTAATCGATATGGAATGCCATAATGCATGGTATAGTTGTGAAAAAGAAAAACAAGGCGTGTAACATGCTGTGGAGTTAGAAACATATTCTACTTGCTCATGTGTAGATCGAGGGGGAAGAAGGAGAGTTGACCGCCGCAAGATTTGATAGATCCGTACTCTGAGGTTTGTTCAAACGAAACATGATTCGTTGGATCCGTACTCATGGCCTACAAGACCGAAGCAAGCTAGCGGTCAAGAGCTTCCCAAGTCTGCGTTTGTAAGGGGACAAGACAACCTAACCCTAATCAGGAAAAGGAAACTGAGATGTGACACCTCAGGGTCGGTCGTCAACTATCATCGCTACATTGAAAGATTGTAGTAACGGCTTGAATTTTGTGATCAGCTGTCCTTTGAATACAAGATGATCCTTCTCGTTTCAGGACAGGAATCACTCAAAATGACCGCAGCACGTGTAGACAAGAACATACATTTCTATGCTCTCATTCACACTAGCGAAGAAAAACAATGCAAACAACCGACGGTAGGAGTATTATACAGTGCACGCCGCACGACCACGACTATGCCTATTTCAACTAGCTTCCATCTCTTTTACTGAAAGACAATGAAAGATCTTTAAAAGACCTCGCTGCGTATGCTTCATATATGCAGCAAATAATAATTTCAGGAAGTGGACTTTTACCAGCAAATGCGTCATGAAAAGGTCGGATCAGAAAAATTAGTGGTCCGCCGCACATGTTAAACCGTCATATCCAACTCACAACAAGGGGTCCAAATCAGATTTGTTGCGATGATGCTTATCTGCAAGTAAGCAAGAACTATCTAGGCGGTCCCGAAGCTGCAGAAACTTGAGAGATGGAATTGGATTGCCGATCGAGTTGTAAAGAAGGGTAGGGAAAGGCCAACCAGCGCAATTGATTTCCAAATAATTGGAGGAACCACCGATTGCTGGATGCAGACTTGAGAAATGCATGGAGCCACTTGCGTTGCAATTTGCATGCTCCTGTCCTGCGTGTACCTCAGCGCCCACCGACCAAACCAGAGCTGCACACACTGCTCACACTGACAAGGTGCAGTACTGCTATAGTACTACTGCACACTGCTCGTGATAGTGTGGGACTAGTCCTACGAGCTATACCCATTCAATCCGTAACGACATGTCAGAATAATCGTCAGATCCGGAAACGAATCAGTTTTGATTCATTTGGAGTGCCCGGGGCCAAGGGGTCCGGTGGCTCTAGTAGGTTAATTTGCCGCATCCACACGCATCAAAGTTCCAAATAGAATACGGAGTAGATGCCATTTTTAAGGGTTAATTGCAAATTCCACCCCATAAATTGCCTTTAGTTTGATATTCCACCCCATAAGTCTGTTTGTTGCAAAAATCACCCCACCCACCCCAATTTTGTTGCAAAAACCACCCCAGTTCCCATGCACTCTCTTAAATAGACTCAAAAATGCCACGAAAATACAAGTTTAGCTCCTACCTCGAGTCTCGCACATGTGTACGGTAATGGTGGGACCGTTGAGCAGTTGAATTTGCTACGCTCAGCTACAGTTGTTGACGTTTAAAACACAGATTAAGCAGTGAATTTTAGTGTGGTAGTCCACAACAGTATAAGATACGGCCAAAATTTCAAAACTCAGCTCATGCTAAATTAATCGACTCATGTATTCAAGCGTCAACGGTAAAATTTTGAGCCTATTTGAGAGAGTACATGAAAACCGGGGTGGTTTTTGCAACAAAACTGGGGTGGGGTGGGGTGGTTTTTGCAACAAACGGACTTATGGGGTGGAATATCAAACTAGAGGCAACTTATGGGGTGAAATTTGCAATTAACCCATGAAACAATTTAGTCCCAGAACAATTCCAAATTTGGAGACGTTACCTATGTCGAGAATCAACTTGGGTTGTGTCATGTATATGACATAGAGTATAAACCTATGTCTCACAAAAAAGTTAGAATTTTTATGATATTAATCTCATAGCTTGGAATCATTTTATCCATAGCATTATTGTAAATGGAAGACACCTATATGCATAATACTATAGACACATACATATCTTAAAATAGTTCCATA
>LAPY01000560.1:125886-139159 GCA_000970635.1 Eragrostis tef
CGTAGGCCTGCGCGCAGCTCGGCGGCGACGGCGGCGAAGGCGAGCGCGCAGGCGTCGGCGAGGAGGCGGCACTGCCGCGGGTTGATCATGCGGAGGTCGTCGGCGAAGGCCATCACCGCGTGGATGCCGCCGAGGGCCTCGCCCACCTGACGCAGCTGCTCCATGCAGTCGGGTCGGTCGGTGATCCTCCTCAATCCTTGCTCGTCGTCGTCATCCTCTCCTGGCCTCCCGTGTTTGGCCTTGCAAAAGGGGAGGACGCGATAGTTGGCCAAGAATGGACACGGATGCCATGCCTCTGCTCCAGTTCCTGCATGGGGATGCTGCATGCCGTACCGAATCCGCGCCGTTCATCTCAGCTGATGTTGCTCTCTGTGTCCTCCTCCTCTAGATGCAGGCGACGCGACACATGGATGAACAACGCTACATGTCACTGCAAGCACGACGGACCGAAACAATGGCGGCATGCCGACGAAGCAGCGTTCCTCATGTCCGCTGAACTCGCGAGGCGCCGCTGACTTTCGAGTCTCTGTCCACGGCCGCGGTCTCGAATTGTTAACCGCGCGTCATCCTCCGCGGCCGGCGGCGGCGCTCCGACCAGCCGCCAGCGAGCGGTCGTTGTTTCGAATAGCGACCACCCTTGGGCACCTGACAGCCGTTGGATCTGATCTGTTCGGGCCAGGTTAGTCGCATCGTTGCGTACCGCGGAGCATGGTTCGGACCGGGCCGCCGCTGTTGTAGGTTGTAGCCAGGTGGGCGCGGTCCGAAATAAGGCCCAGCACGATCCAAAGGCCATAACCACTAGACAGGCCGACACAGAAGCAGGTAATAGGACCCAAAGCTAGTCGAGTGGCAAAAAAGCCCGTTACGATGACGCAGATTCCTTGGTTGTGAATATCAGGAACTCAGCCCGCGTTATGATATCACAATACGTCCTATCAAAAAAAAAAATTATATCACAATACGAAAATGGGAATATGGATAGCGAGCCTAGCCAGAGTAGGCAGCCGTTCACTTCAGATCCAGTGTACCCACTGAGCAACCACAAACAGCGGTGGAATATGACTGCGTGGCCTCGTCACTCTTTTCTTGACTACTTTTGTCTTGATTTGGCGCATTCTGTGGTCCGTAACCATGTTGTTCTGTAAAATATCTTTACATGGCACTTTGCCATAGGGTGTATTTGTTTTACCAGAGTGCCAACAATATCAGTGGAGAAGTTCAGTTCGTCCTCTGCTTCTTGCTAGTTTTCTGAAACTCACGAGCTTGTCAGTTTTTAAATTAAGTGTCAACTTCCATCGAGGAAATTAAACGCACGAGTCTCGTGCCTTTTCCTTCTCTCTAAATCCTGTAAGCAAGCCACGATAGGTAGCAGGAAAGCTCGTGTTTGATTGGTCGTGTTACGAGGTGCAAAGTCTTGCGGGCATGTGGAACATCTAGCTGAACATTCATGCAGTATGCATATAAGCTACGCCTACGCCTTGCAAGAAGTTGGCAGCAAACGTGACACTTCAATGACAAAAAGAGCATGCCAACAAAGATGATCAGAAAATGAGATTACGATCTCAGTTTGTTCCTCTACTCCACCAGTTTCATACGTAATTCGTGCCGAGCAATTTAGTCCCCTGCAGAATCTGACCCCTTCTTCCTTTAAGGATCGATGACACAGTGGCTCCGTGCGGAAGCAAATGGCCGTTTGCAATGCACGCATCATATCTAAAAATAATAATAATAAAAAAAAGAGGCAACTCAAGACTCAAGAGTCATTTGCGAGAGACGTGCTCGCGGCGACATCGTCACTCCTGCGGAACGGCCGCCGATGGGCCGGAACGCGGTCACCGCGGCGAGGGCGCCGGCGCCGGCTGTCTCTGTCCAGGCGCGCGTGGGGCCGTTCGAGCACGCGAAGGACGAAGATGAACGAACGGTGGCCGAGCTCACTCCGGAATTCATGGTGAAGGCCCTCAAGGGTCGGAATCCACGCGGAGTCGTAGCGCTGTGGACGTCGAGGGGGCACCGCGAACAGCTGGTGGGCGCGGCCGCGGTCGCCTCGGCGAGACTCGGAAGAATTGTGAGCCAAAAGGATCCTTCAAGGCGCGCGCGTGGCGGCGCTCCGACGAGCTGCACCGCGGAGCGGCAACCCAGGGGCGGTCGCTATTCCAAATAACGACCACCCCCTGGGCACCTGACTACCGTCCGATCGGACATGTGCGGCCCAGGTTAGACGCGTCGTCGTCGTCCTCAGACGCTGCAGGGCGTGGCCCGTTGATCTGATCTGCGGAGGCGGAAGCAGCAGAGGAGGGCTCGCTTCGCCGGCGAAGAGCGCCGTCGACGGCGCCGCGACCGGCGCGCGTTAATTGACGTGAATATCCCCAGCTCGGCCTCCGGCGATTGCGAGAATAATCCTATGCCGCCCCATTCTGTGTGCGTCCGAAAGCCAGCAGAAGCAGAGGAGCCTGGTCAGAGTCTCATCCATGGCGAACGTTCCCGAGTGCACTGGTGCAGCCGGCCGCGGAGCCGTGGGAGACGTCATGTCTCCTCATCGCCAAGCCATAACTTCGAGCAGTTAGTTACACATACATCCCGGAACAAACATCGACTCGTTCGTTCTCGTGCTTTTTTTTTTCCTTTCGGTTTCTTCGTTGTTCTTGCTCCTCTGTTTTCTGGAGTACCACCTGTTGAAACACGGACAGACTGTTGCCTTGCCACTTTATGCTGTTTGAGATTCTCGTTTCTGCTCACATCGCAACACGAAAATTAGAATATGCCTAGCTAGCTATAGTAGGAAGGCATTCGCACTTCTAGTGGGGCACGTTGAGGTTGAGCAACCACACATGAGGTAGAAACGCAAACAGCAAGGTGGAATATGACTACTTGTCCTGCTCACTCCTTTGACAGCTGTGTACTGATCGAATTGGCGTTTTCTGCGACCCGTAACCGAGCCCAGCATATACTATCCGTACGTATCGTATAAACTACTTTGCCATATGGTTGGTATTGCTCTTGTTTGACCGGGATATATACCAACCAACCAGATCGATGGCAAAATTCAGTCCGTCCTCTGCTTCTGCTACTTTATGCCAATAGTCACAGTTCAATTAGCACTCAAATTCTCTGTACTATGATCTTTTCGGTTTTAAATTCTAGTGGGGCGGTCGCTATTCCAAATAACGACCACCCCCTGGGCACCTGACTACCGTCCGATCGGACATGTGCGGCCCAGGTTAGACGCGTCGTCGTCGTCCTCAGACGCTGCAGGGCGTGGCCCGTTGATCTGATCTGCGGAGGCGGAAGCAGCAGAGGAGGGCTCGCTTCGCCGGCGAAGAGCGCCGTCGACGGCGCCGCGACCGGCGCGCGTTAATTGACGTGAATATCCCCAGCTCGGCCTCCGGCGATTGCGAGAATAATCCTATGCCGCCCCATTCTGTGTGCGTCCGAAAGCCAGCAGAAGCAGAGGAGCCTGGTCAGAGTCTCATCCATGGCGAACGTTCCCGAGTGCACTGGTGCAGCCGGCCGCGGAGCCGTGGGAGACGTCATGTCTCCTCATCGCCAAGCCATAACTTCGAGCAGTTAGTTACACATACATCCCGGAACAAACATCGACTCGTTCGTTCTCGTGCTTTTTTTTTTCCTTTCGGTTTCTTCGTTGTTCTTGCTCCTCTGTTTTCTGGAGTACCACCTGTTGAAACACGGACAGACTGTTGCCTTGCCACTTTATGCTGTTTGAGATTCTCGTTTCTGCTCACATCGCAACACGAAAATTAGAATATGCCTAGCTAGCTATAGTAGGAAGGCATTCGCACTTCTAGTGGGGCACGTTGAGGTTGAGCAACCACACATGAGGTAGAAACGCAAACAGCAAGGTGGAATATGACTACTTGTCCTGCTCACTCCTTTGACAGCTGTGTACTGATCGAATTGGCGTTTTCTGCGACCCGTAACCGAGCCCAGCATATACTATCCGTACGTATCGTATAAACTACTTTGCCATATGGTTGGTATTGCTCTTGTTTGACCGGGATATATACCAACCAACCAGATCGATGGCAAAATTCAGTCCGTCCTCTGCTTCTGCTACTTTATGCCAATAGTCACAGTTCAATTAGCACTCAAATTCTCTGTACTATGATCTTTTCGGTTTTAAATTCTAGTGTCAACTTCGGCGATAAATGCTTCTGTTGCCTTTTCCCTCTCTCTTTGAACTTATAATAAGAAAGCTATGAAAATTCTTGCTGGCGTGTTGAACATCTGAACATGCATGCAGACTGCAATGTAAGAACCAAAACTTTCATGACGCTACAACGAGAAAGAACCCAGTCTCAAAGTAAATGATCAGAGCACGAGTTTATGATCACAGGTGTTTCTTCAACAGTTGTCTTCATCTATGCAGAACAGCTAATTCCGGCACAGAATCTGACCCCTTGTTCCAACAAGGCAGACTCGGTGGCTCCTTGATGAAGCAAATGGCCATTGCAATGCATGCATCATATCAGAAAATGGAAAGGAGGCCACACAGTCATACACACACAATGACACAAGTGCTCGAGATATCACCCTTAGCTTTCTATCCTGGGAGAAGAAAAGAAGATCGACATGACAGGGACGCCCAGTGACCACACCACCACCAACCCTGGTTCACCTTTGATGGACACGGGAAATAAGATCGAGCTCTTTGGCATCATGCTCCCTTCTTGTCGTGAAGGCGATAATCGCCGGCGATTAGACTCGTCAAACACTGTCGTTTTCCATATAAACATAGTGGATTATCTTAAGAATTTTCATAACAAGGCGCGTAGAGGATGCTTTCAGAGATGGATGTGACCCGCCGGTGCCTTGTACAGTAAAGTCGAGGAAGCTTAGGTCAGCCATGAGGTCACCCATGGCGGTCACCTGATGAATCACACTATTCATAACTGTACGTGTTGGTGTGGTGCTGCTTTTCCTATGCTACTAATTGTACATTGGGTAGCATATGAATAGGCAAGGCCACTCACTGCAAACCAGGCATCTGGCCGTTGATGATCAGATTTGCCACCTTCTTTTGCTCCCTGCATGCTCCAGTGTCATTGTTTACTGTTGCTCAAGAGCCATTCGTACGTTGGCTCTGAATGATGTGTCGAAGTGTAGCCTCGCCATTAACCATTACCCCCAGCAATTAGCCAATTACACTGTTCTAGCTAGTTACTACTACTCTACTAGGGAGTATTGTACTCAATTAAGATGTTATCTCATCCAGATGTGAATTGACGTGTCATTGGAAAGCGAAGAGCAGACGACAAGTGGCATGACAGATCAGCAGGAAAGGCAAAGCAAGCATCACACTGACGAGAAAAGGCGCCGCCGTCTACCAGGAAAGATTCCTGGGCATCAACTAACATGACAGCAACATTAGCGACGATGGACACACAAGACATCACGTTGTCCCATTATGACAACACGTGCTTAGGCTTAATACGAACAGTAAGTAATGAAATGCGTCTGTTGATGATAAGGTTTACGATCAATTTACCGTCGACCTGTCCAGGATCCTTGCACCCTCGTAGTAGTACTACTCCTACTTGTTTTGAACGGGCAACGTACAGGAGAAGCCTTCACCAGTGGCGCAGTGGAGAAACAGCAAAGTTTATCATGCCCGTGAAAGAGTGGTCTAAGGCAGTACAGCTGAAAACAACAGGGAGAGAATGAAGGAGGCATCAGGAAAGGATATGCTCTCTCGGTTCCATCAGATTCTACTTCGTATGGTACCAAAATGGCTGCTCTGATCTGGACGTTGATGTGCTATCACAAAGCAGAAAAGATCGCAGTATCTGTGGGTAAAATGTTGGGACTGCTTTCGGTGCAAAAATATCTGATGTTCCAGATCAGGTAAAATACAGTCTGACTTGTCAACCAGTCCAACTCTTTCATGCCATGCGTGTGTGTGAGTGCATGTGTGAAAAAGTACTGCTAAAATTAGTACTGCGCCTTTTGCAGTGGATGGACAAGGCAAATATTCAGGCACAATTGGCCACTGAAGCAGGAGGAAGGAAAGAGGAGGCAAAGGCAAATGCTCAGCTACTCGACTAGCATACCACAGTAGGCAGGTGCTGAGATGGAGTGCTCCTGTAAGAGACAGGTCATAGCATTAGCCTAGCATTATTGCATGGATGGATAGATTCTCCATTGCCGATTGCCGCAAGCTTTGCTCCTCCTCCTTTATCTCACGACCGAGTCATGCTGGGAAAGCAGGCCAAAAGGGAGGGCTAAGCCTTAGCTCCGGTGGCCTCATCCAACCATCCATCAGCAGAATTTGTTCGGTCAGGAGCAGGGGCAAAAGGGCGGCCGTGGAGAGCTCGTTAAGCCGGGCCATTGCTCTGGTCAAAACTGAGACAAACGGCATCTAAATGAGCTTTATTTTCTACTTGTGAAAGACAAAAGATATTGCAAAGCATCATGAAACTGAAGTTTCATTTGGTCGGGTGTTTCTAAATTATTTAGGAGGAACATCTCATTCAGGAAAGAAAAGTTTGTTTTTGTGCCCACTTACTCAGTTATAAAATGAAAAAGATTAAGAAATTACTAAAAGTGACGCCTTTTCAGATGAGGCAGAAGACGCCTTTCCTTGCCCAGGTCACAGAGCCGCCTCAGACAGCTCATGGTCATGAGTGTGCAGAACGGAACGGAATCGAGGCGGCGGGTCCCACGTGCGCGCGCACCACGGACGGTGGCGAACCGCTGCCGCGGGGCCCGCGCGACAGTAACGGCCTGAGGCGTGGGCCCAGGCGGCGCGCGGGGCTCCCTGTGTTGGTTAAGTGTTACTGTCACCCACTGATCCTCCCAAAGGCGCAAGCGTTGCGCCGCCTCCACCGCGCAATGGTAGTGCGCGTGTGGCTTCGTGCACCCCGCTCTCCGTACCCATACTCTGTTTTTGTTCTTAAGTTAAACAATGAGTATATATCTATATAAAACACATTCTTACATATATAATCTACCATTTTTCTTAGGTTCTTGTTTGCCATTTTTCTTTTTGGCTTGTTGGGTGCATCAATTTTGCTCACATGACTATCTCAAAAAAAAAAATGCTCACATGAGTGCATATGTAGTGGAAATCTAAGGTCTACAACTAAATTTTCATTCAGTCTTGGACGCATGTTCACCCCTAATCTACCTTTATAAATGTATCTTTGTAACAAGCTTGCAACTAAAGTTTAAAATCAGTACAAAACATTAAAGATTAATTATTAATTTTAACTCAAGATTATTGTTTTGAAGGAAGCTCCGTCTCACTAAGAGACTACTTGACCTGTCGTCTACAATTAGACGAATAAACACCCAAGCATTCACAGAGGGTGAGCGACACAAACACTAATTAGCTAGCTGATTTCACAAACACAATTCAACCGGTCAGATTTGTGGTAATGCTATGTATGCATGTGTTCCAATCAAACATCACTATCCCATCTTACTGTAGAAAAAGAAGAACTGTGTCTTGTTTATTTTATTTACAACATAAATATATTGTCTGAGTTAGTTCAGAAACCTCTAAATCGAATTAAAATTCCCGAGTGTGCTAGTATAAATTTGTTGCAGAGAAACAAATACAATAAGTTTTTTTTTTTGAAAAAGTCAACAATGGCCAGGACCAGGAGCCGGGACCAGAAGGCGAAGTAAACAAACGCATGGTCGTTTCTCCGCGGCGCGGAAGGGGCGGGGTGGCCGCAGCCATTTTTCCCGCGGCCGCGGCGCCACCGCACGTCTCTCCCTGGCTTTATTTTACGCGCGGCCCTCTCGTCGCGTCCTCGCCTTTTTTTTGTCTGTTCATCATCATATCACACCAAACCGAGCCGCGGCCCAACAAACGCCACTGCATCCCCATCCCCTTCCTCCCGTCGGCTGTAAGTTTTTTTTTTTGAAAAAGTCAACAATGGCCAGGACCAGGAGCCGGGACCAGAAGGCGAAGTAAACAAACGCATGGTCGTTTCTCCGCGGCGCGGAAGGGGCGGGGTGGCCGCAGCCATTTTTCCCGCGGCCGCGGCGCCACCGCACGTCTCTCCCTGGCTTTATTTTACGCGCGGCCCTCTCGTCGCGTCCTCGGCTTTTTTTTGTCTGCTCATCATCATATCACACCAAACCGAGCCGCGGCCCAACAAACGCCACTGCATCCCCATCCCCTTCCTCTCCCGTCGGCTGCTCGCCCCGTCTCCCTCCCTCTCTCCCGCGCGCCACAACGTGGGTTGGGCTCGGCTTCGGGTTCCGCTTCTTCAACCACCCCGCCGTCTCAGGTGAGCACCGGCCGCGCTTCTGGCTTCCGTCTCTGTTCTGTGGCTGTGTCATGTGTGGTAGCCCTTCTCTCACCGTTTCCGTTTCGTTTGGATTCGTCGCGGAGTCGACGGACGGAAGAGAAGAGATCTCAGACCTCGTCGTCCCTTATTTTGTTTCGCGTTTGTTTTGTGGCCTAGTTTTGGATTAAAATCTAAACCTTTCGCGGGAGGTTCCGTTCAATAGCTGGTGCTCGGTTTGTTTAATGGGGCGTTGATTGCGGACGGATCTGTACCCGCTTTGTTCTCCGTTCGCGCGATGTGCCATGTTTTTCTTCTTATGGTCTTTGTTGTTTTGTATTTAGTGCCCATGCTGTTCGTGTGGAAATTCAATTTGTGAACTAATATTTTTGTTCTCTGTCGTCCTCGGTCCGTGATGGTTAGTATTTTAATTTGGAAACAGAGTTCGAGTAGAAATGGCTTTCGTGCATCTTTTTCTTTCATCAAAGTCGCCCCCCTTAGGAAATGTTCCCTTAAATTCCACTTGTTGTACAGCGCTCGTATCTTCCTTCTTTAATTAACAAAAATTAAAGGACAGATGAGCAAACAAATTGACCCACGGGGAAAAAGACGTGTCCTTTGCCTAGGTAAAGCGCCTATTTACTTGTACGGCACCAATGAAATTGTCTGCAAATGGCAGATGAGAAAGTGTCTATGTAAAACATCGGCGGTGCAAGTTGTGTAGTGCGATCTGCGAAGTGTCTGCTACATGCATTAGACTGTAGTTGTCCATCTACTGCATCATGTTATTTCCTATGGTCCTTGTTATTCATCACTTTTACCCATTATAATCTTAGTATGCCTGTTAATCACCCTTGTTATCCTTTCTTTAATGTAACAGAAGCAAAATGGAGTAGAAAGATTTAGAGTTATCCACATCTTAGTATGCCTGTTAATGGAGCAAAATCTTAGTATGCCTGTTAATCTGTAGTTGTGTGCTATCAGGCACCTAGCTTTAATAAAATGATGATTACGCACGCAGCAACAACAAATGACAACAAAGCGTTTTAGTCCCAAGCAAGCAAGTTACCCACATGAAGCGATGCATTGAAATTTCTTGTACCTAATTGAAATGTTATTGAGTATTGGTTGCTGGCGTCATGTAGAATTTGAAACTCTTACCTGAAACATGAAACTCTGTCTATAAGTTATTATAGTTAACTGTTTGTTCACTGGCATATGATTCACATCTGTTTCTAGGTTTTTTTTTTGGCACACTCATTCTAACATACTATTGCTTGTTCTGACCAGCAGGTCTATTGGTCCTTCTAGAAGCTGAAGCTCGGCCCAAAACCTCATAATTCTCCTTTCATACTTGAAAGTGGCGAGAAATGGATCGTGACGATATTTCTGGATTTGTTAGTGGAGGTTGCAAAAGTTTCTGCTGATAACTTCTAACCTAGTAGATGACAATATAGTTTTGATTTCCGGAAGTCAGGCAGCAGGTTCTTTTCATTTCATTTTCGGTTGACGGTCGATACTACTAGATGTTTCTTGATTGGAATGGACAGGGCCTCTCAGAACCCTGGATCTGGTGGTAATGTTAACCCCTTGAGCAATCTTTGTCACTGGAACACTGTTCAGCAAGCAATCGGATACAAAAATACGGGCACTGTTGTGTATTCCAGTTTTGCTAGCACCAATCCAAGAGCACTGAAAAGGAAGTGGGTTGATATGGCTGGAGTTGAAGGTCCTGAAAATCCTCTGCTTACCCTTGGTCTTGGGCGTTCAACAAGTTCCTCTGACAATAGCAAAGCTAGTTCACCCACAGCTTGCATAATGTCCCCATCTTCAGTAAAAGAGACTGATGAAGAGTCATCAATGGATCTTGGCCTGAATTTTGATCTTTGCCTTGGTCATGATATGGCGCATCAGCACAAGAAATCTGCTGGTTCTGGGCACATGTCATCAGCAAGTGCACCAAAATTGGATCTTCACTTGAGTTTATCCACTGGTGTGCCTGAATCAGCTGTGACCTATGCAAGTACTGCATCATTAAATGTTCATGATGCCTTAGAGACAGTGGTGCCTAATTTGAAGACAGATGTTTCAGGAAAAAGATCGGAGCCCTCTAATTGGTTTTTTGGGCATTCTGTGGATTCATCGTCGTATGCTTCTGAAGCAACCTACAGCTTTTCTTTGCCAATGACTCCCCAAAAAGCTGATGACCCTTCTCCAGATGTCTCATCGGCTGTTACGGCGAGTGTGAAAAGCCTAGCTGCCTGTACTTCCGGGGTAGCTAACCCCCATAAACGCAACACTAATACTAAATGCTGCCAGTTCCCAGGATGTGAAAAAGGAGCAAGAGGAGCCTCTGGATACTGTATATCCCATGGTGGTGGTAGGCGATGCCAGAAACCTGGTTGTCAGAAGGGAGCTGAGGGAAGGACCATCTATTGCAAAGCACATGGCGGTGGTAGGAGGTGCCAATTTCTTGGTTGTACAAAGAGTGCTGAAGGGCGCACTGACCACTGCATAGCTCATGGTGGTGGTCGCCGCTGTAGTCAGGAAGGCTGTTCGCGTGCTGCACGTGGAAAGTCCGGCTTGTGCATCAAGCATGGAGGCGGCAAGAGGTGCCAGATGGATAATTGCAAAAGAAGCGCGGAAGGATATTCTGGCCTTTGCATCTCGCATGGTGGCGGAAGGCGTTGTCAGTTTCCAGAATGTACAAAGGGTGCCCAGGGAAGCACAAAGTTCTGCAAGGCACACGGTGGAGGGAAGCGCTGTACATTCTTTGGTTGTACCAAAGGAGCTGAAGGTAGCACTTCTTTCTGTAAAGGACACGGTGGAGGAAAGCGCTGCTCCTATCAGGGTGGTGGTGTATGCCCCAAGAGTGTCCATGGTGGGACTCAATATTGTGTTGCTCATGGTGGGGGAAAGAGGTGCTCTGTTTCAGGCTGTACCAAGAGTGCTAGAGGGAGGACGGAGTACTGTGTACGCCATGGTGGTGGCAAGCGGTGCAAGTTTGAGGGTTGTGCGAAGAGTGCACAGGGGAGTAGTGATTTCTGCAAGGCACATGGAGGAGGCAAACGCTGCTCATGGGGACAGGAGGGCTCAAGCTTTGGTGCTGGTGGGCCGCCATGTGACAAGTTTGCTCGCAGCAAGATTGGTCTTTGTGCAGCTCACAGTGCTTTAATTGAGGATCATTGTGTCCATGGTGGTGGCTCGTTGGGTCCTGCCATCAAACAGTTAACAACTGACGCCAAAGCTGATGACATGAAAGTCACTGCAAGGAAGGGAGATGTGGACATGGCGAATAGTGAAGATGAAGACTTCCCGGGATGGAGCGACCCTGGCCTGAACAATTCTGTTAATCCATCTTTTCCGGTGCACACTAGCACAACTCCGTTTCCGGAGGGCAGGGTCCATGGCCGTGGGCTCTTAGCTTTACTCTCTGCTGGAGCTCATGTTACGGCCAGTAGCTCTGACAATGGTGCCTCATCTTCTGCCCTGCGGACTTGGATGTGAGGGATTGAGGGAGGCAATTTTCGGAGGATCACTATGTTTCCTGTGTTTCATTTGGTGATGGGGCGAAGTAATAATGGTGCCTCACATTCACCAAAATTGATGCCGCGATGCTTGAATTTGCATAAACGCCAGTCCCTTGTACCATAAATAAAGGGTAGCCGACTTGTGCCATGACTTTTCTTCAGTTATGTTGTAATTAGTACTGCTGTGATGGCTTTCTCTTGCCATGTTGTCGTAAATTTTCCATGTCAACATTCTGTATTTCCAAAGACTTCTATCGGAAGGAATTTTCTTTTCTTTTGAGGAGATTTTGCTGTCATAGAATTTTACAAGTTTAGCGTCTCAAGTAGAAAAATGGTCACTGTCAGTGCCAGCGAACTTCGTATACTTGTTGCAATTCTGAACCCTCCAGTCCTATTGCTTTCTGCTCCTCTGTGTTAGATTTTTTCTGTTGAAGAATCTGAGTTGGATTGGGGCTTAGATTACTAGTGATCTGTCATTTGATTGCAATGCCATGATCAAAGATCATTATTTTTTTGTGCGGTCAGGTGTTGAAACCAGCTTCAGCGGGCTTGTCTCAGGTAGCATAACAACCTTTCGTATATGGCAAGTCATGGGACGTCACGTCAGTCTGGGCTCTAATCTCTATAATCTTTCTTTTGTAGTTTGTAACGACCATAATAAACTAACTTTCTCATTTTAAAAAGGAAAGATCATCACAGTAATCTGCGAGGAACATTTTACATTAAGCCAACTCAGCAGGCGTGAGTGACTTCTAGGGACTTGGAATTCATGCTTGAAAACCAGACAGCAATACATCACTGAACACGATCGATGCTTTCCAAGAAGTAAATCACAGAGATCAATAGGCTGCGTTGAGCTACGGAAATGGCCCCCTCTGCCGTACGCACATTGCCTAAGAAATCTCTTCACGGCGAGTAAACTGGCTGCCTGGGCGTCTGGCAGCGATGATCACGGCGAAGAGGACGATCGTGAGGGAAACTTGCCACCGAATACTCAGTCCTTCGTCACTGGCGGTGTGCAGCCACACAGGTAGCTTGAAAATCGAAGGACATGGCCGCGGAGCCGCATGGACTGGCGTTGACGGAGCTGGACAAGGCGAGAGATGCGGAAGGAGGGGGCGCGTGCAAGGGAGATCCAGAGCGTAAGGGTAACTGAATACAGGAGGAGGAGAAGAAGACCATTCGCGGCGAGGAGGAGGCGGCGGCAGCCGCTGTCGCCCTCGGGAGATCCCGAAGATGCACTTTTACAAATTAACAGATATCAAAGGAGTTTCTGAAATTAGTTGGATCGCGACTATTAATCGCGATCCAAATTAGTAGGTTTTAGGCTATCTCGCATCCAAACCCAAAGTACGAGTTGATTTTCTACAAAATAGCATACCAAAAAATGTTCGTCTCCAACGATAGCACCAAAAACAGCCGACCCTTCTTCCTCCTCGTGCGCTGCCGCGCCCGCGCCGCGCTGCCGCGCCCGTGCTGCGCTGCCAGCCG
>LAPY01000560.1:155422-166279 GCA_000970635.1 Eragrostis tef
CCGCGATTCCTGGTTCATGTGGGTTTCAATTCAGTTATTGCGAGTGAGGCCGGCGCCATGTACGGCCACATTTTCTCTGCAGGTCGTCGTCCCCCGTCCCCTGGTCCTGACCGGGAAGCGAGGATGAGTAAAGAGGTCTGAGCTGTACAAGGAACGAGCAGTAGGTGCTATCCATGAATGCCTGTCGATTTCATCAGGCGCTTCCCCATCGGTAGGCATTCATCATTTCGATGTCAGTTGTTTCGATGATTCATTCATCCGTTCGGAGTGATATTTGAATGACATCTTCCGCTCCCATCCCATGATTTTTATGGAGTGATATTGTTCGATGGATCATGGACCGCTCCTCGGTGGCATGGCCTTTTGCAAGCCTAGTAGGCAACGATGGTCTTTAAGAAAAAAAAAGGCCGAAGCGAGCCCAACAGAGACAAACAACTCGTCGTCTCCAGCGCGGGCTGCTAGTTTTGGGCCATTCCCATTTTTGGACTAGTCACTGGCGGTAAGGCCTAATTTCTGCGCAGGTGGGAATTGAAGTGCTCTCGGGCCGGGCCGTGAGTGATCTTCAATTCACCTTCCCTTCAAGGCATAATAAGAGCACTCGCTTTGCCAGGCGATACATCTCAATGTTTTTCTTTGGACTATGACGAAAGCTTTTCTTTCTCGATGGATAATAAGGACGCCGGCTCGCCGGCGAATTGCCACCGCCAACTCACTCAATGCCCGCATGCATAATTACTCGTATAATAAAAGCGCCCACTGCTGGTTACCAGCTGCTCGTTAGCCCCCAACGAACACGTCCCTTGCCGAAACTTTTTTCTCGGGCGCATGCCCCACGCCGGCGACTCACAAATCGCTCGCTCGGCTCTCTTTCTTCCTTTCTCTCCCCTACACGTCAGATATATCCTGCGTGTACTTTGATTTCGCCGGCTGACACAACGCTATAATACTTGCTCTAAGGCATGATGCAAGGCCTAGTAAAAGCACTACTCTTTTTTTAAAAAAAAAACGGGCAGGAGCGCTGCCTTTTCATTAAGCAGAAAAGAGAAGTTTACAAAAATTACACTTGAAAATTAAAGCTCTACTCTTTCCGTCCTTTATATAGGGATTCTAGCATTCAAAATGTACCTTTGAAATAAGGTATTATATCGATGCGACAAATTTTGAGCAATTAATTTAATGATGTGCTAGTTTTAGACTTTCGAGGAAAAGTTGCTTGGAAATTATATTGTTCATTAAGTGGAAAATGAAGCAAGGAGCAAGGGAATACCGGACCATATCTGCTTTTGCGACGCTGAAGTCATTTTGAAAAGAGGAAAGCAAAAGACAGTTGGACTGTGCGTGTGTGGAAATGACAGAAGAGATATAGAAAGTCCAAAATTAAGCCCCAAACATTAGTCCGCAGAAACCAAATGTACAAACACAGCTGAGCTAGTCCTCGCTCCGCGAGATTACATCCTTTTTCATCGCGAATCGCTCAAAGGATACATATCTACCGCTGCCAATAAGCTAGTAGTAATACTTAACTAAGTGCAGGAAATCTGCACCCGTAAGCAATTTTTCCTAACAAAAAACTAAAAAACAATCAAGAAACTCTGCAGCTGAAGCCTGTACACGTGAATCGGGAGGCAGAGCCGTTAATTTGGTCATGGCTCTGCTCTGCGGCGTCCGCGCGGCATCGGGGACGGCGACTCGCTGGTGGCGCTGTTGGTGTCGGAGCCGCTGCCGTGCCTGGAGACGGCGAAGACGAGCTCCTTGACGTCGGTGCCGGAGGACCGTAGCTGCGCGAGGATCTTGCTGAACTTGGGCTTGGGCCGCTGCGTGATGGCGATGGAGACATCGTTGGGGAACAGGTCCTTTCGCACGAACGCGTGGTACACGGTGGTGACCAGCACGCCGGTGACGGTGACGGAGGCGATCCCGGCGAGCCCGACGGCCAGCGCCCGCGTGAGCACGTTGGTGACCTCGGACGCGTACAGCGTCGTCGCGATGGCCGCGCTGGTCATCGGGAACGTGTAGGCCCACCACGCGAGCGAGAACCTGACGCCCCTGAAGAAGTTGATCCGCACCACGAGCGACATGTAGAGGAAGAGCGAGACGAAGTATGCGATCCGAGGCGCTGGTAGAGCGTGACGAAGAGGACGAGGTAGTGGGCCAGGCCGACGGCGAAGAAGAAGAGCGGCGCCTCGTGGAGGCCCATCCGGGCGCCGAGCAGCGCGCCGACGAAGTTGCCGACGACGGCGAGGTGGTTGGACGGGTTGGCGACCTTGGAGAGGCGGCGCTCGCCGCCGGACATCCACTGGCCGTAGAGCTTGAGGTCGAGGCAGAAGACGGGCGCCATGAGCGCGTACCAGACGCCGTGGTGGAGCGTCCAGACCGGGCGGGGCAGGCCTTTGACCAGAAAGAGGCAGGCGATCCATGGCGCGAAGAAGAAGTTGACGCGCACCGGGTGGTGGAACTCGCGGCGGACGGCCTCGAAGTAGAAGACGAGCTTGAGGAGGTAGATGGCGGAGATGAGGACCATGAGCGCCACGGAGACCCACCAGAGGACGTGGTTCACTGCGGGGCTCACGCGGAGGAACGACGTGGCGGGCTCGGAGGCCAGCGTCTTCCACAGCATGGCCTGGCTGCTCACGCCCAGCACCATCCCGAACGCGCTGATCGGGAAGCGCAGCAGGAACGGCCACGGCTCGTCCTTGGGGAGCACGGGCACCTCGGTTGAGCGAAGGGTGTCCAGCTCGGGGCCCTCCAGCGCCGCGAAGTAGCGGTCGGCGGTGGGCACCTCCTCCTCGGAGGAGTCATCGTCGTCCTCCTCGCCGCTGTCCGCCTCGGTGATCTTGGAGTCCTCGACGGTCTCCGGCGCCTCCACCGGCGCGACGCCGCGGAGGTTGGAGAGCTGGCGCTCGAGGCGGCCGGAGAAGGTCTTGAAGTGGTCGAAGCGGCCTGCCGCTGCGAGTGGTACCGCGCCTGGTTCAGCAGCTCGGCACCGTGCACGTCGACCCTCACCTCCGTCGTCGTCGACGGCGACACAGTGCGCACGGCGTCGCCGCCGCCGTCGCTGCGGACGGACGCGGACGCGCCCAGCTGCGCGAAGTGCAGCCCCGACGGCGACGCCGGCACGCTGAACGACACGGAGTACGGCGGCGTCTCCGCCGCCTCCCGCGGCGACGGCACCCGCCAACTCCTGCCATCTGGACGCTGCTGTCGCTGGTCGGCATGGCAGTTCGACGACGCGACCGCACCTGCGTGCATCAAACAGTAGCGTGGCGTCAGTGGTGTGCACATCATCTCGGGCCCCGTCTTTGTATATTTATAGACACATACATACAGGGCAGAGGGATTGGTGAGGATAATCGAGGAGAGAAGAGGAGGAAGATGCTTGCAACTGTAGCTGCGTGCAAGTGGAGCAGTATGCGGCGCCGGCGGCCAGTGACGCGGACGTCGAAGCAAGCACGTGGACACACACGTCCGGAAACTTCGGGGCACGTAGCCCGAACACCCCCCAAAAATATTATTATGCGAAGAAAATAAATGGAAAAGGGATCCTTAATTATATTTTATTTCTGGACTGTTTGTTAGTTAACAAACGCGTTATTAGATTTTTTTTTTGCAAGGGAAACGCGTTATTAGATTATTTTGGGCAACTTTTATATTCATTGTCACACAAATTTCTCTTTTCTTTTGAGAGTCTTCTTTCTTTTCTTTTCTTTTTTCGTGAGGCTGAGAGTGTTTCATTCAAAGTAGAGAGACGTTAGGTGAAATCCCTTCGATTCTTTCCCCATGTTCTCGCGCGTGCTCTGTCAATATGTCGCCGATGAAAGGGGCGCTTGCGTGGAATCAGTCCGCCATATGCTGTTGCTGGTACTGCATGTTTAACTTGCGGCGAGCATTCAGGTGTCGACGACTGTGTGGCATCATGGATGCCGCCGCCTTGCTCGCTCGGAAAGGGACGGATGCGGCGTTTGCTAGTCGCGACACAACTTGGTCTGGGATCGATTCTGGGAAGGGTCCAACGGAAAGTGCAGGCAGAGGTCAATTTGACCTGCGCCGTGATGCTTCAGTTTTTCAGAGGAGGATGTAACTGGGCTGACCCCGCCGTGGGTATCGTCGTCGTCCGCCGATGACGAGCGCCGAGAGCGGGTCGTATCTGGACAGTCGGCGCCAGGGTCTTTGCTCGGACTCGTGTAGAAACAGATTACTACTTGTGATCGTGAACAATACACTACTGCTGCTGCCTGACCCTTTTTCAACACTACTGAAATTTGATATTGGTTTTGCGATTTATTAGTAGCGGGCTATTGTACCACCTGATGGAGGGGAAGTCAAATTTTGCATGCAACTGTATCCTGATATTTTTTTTTACATTTTCGTTATTCCATGGTTATTTAAAGCATAATCTAAGTACAAATCAGAACTTCGTGCAAATTGGACTTTCTATCATGTTTCAACCGAGCTGATATGGATCGACCTAATTAAATATGGCTGGAATAACAGATGTCCTAGTGTTAGTAGAGTTAATAAAACAACTACAATCGCAATCTACTTGACATGAACAACTGAACCAGTCCCAAACTGACTTGTTTGAGAGGTGAGAGAGAGCTTAATCTTAAATATATAATAGGAGGCAGCTGGCTGTATCCCAAGTCCCAATCATTAAAAAAAAAATCTTGTACATACAACATATTGCTATTCATAGTAGTGGCAGCATAAGCGGCGGTTTATAAACTATAGTACTACCTCAGCAGAGCAGGATCCAGTCAGAATCTAGATAGCTAGCAGCCGCTTATTCGTCTACTTTGATCCATCACCAGATTAATTAGCACCTTTCCCCACATAATACCATGGACCTAAATAAGGTAGTAAACCTTAGTACGTACGCAGCCCGGCCGTACCGTGACAGTTACACCATATTACTACAAAATCAAATCATCAAAAGTAGCGATGAGCGGTTTTTTCAATTGTAAAATTCCTGTCATGAGCAAGACAACGTTACGAAAGCTAAGAAGAACTGATGTCCTGCTTTAAAAAACAACCCCATAGCCCCCTGTAAGAAAATCAACTTAGGAAAGCGTTGGCGTCCTGGTTTCCGAAGACTAAAGAAACCCTTCGCCGTCATTAGCGAAGGCGTTATAGTGGACGAAGCAGCACAAAGACTACTCGATCCCTTGCTTAAGCTAATAACACAAACGTATACGCACCTTCCTTTCAGTAATCTGCTTGACGGCGCTGGATCCGGCGTGTACTGAACTCTGACAGTGATCGGACTCAGCAAGACGAGGGATGGGAGATGGACTACACTGCTATTGGTGAAGCAAGCCTACTACTCTTCAAACAAAACTAGCCAACTCGGCACAAGCAGCTTGAGCTGCGCCATAGAGGTTTACATAGACGCCAGGTAGGCGTTGCATCGAATATAAATTATATAATGGTAGGTGATTTTCTTAGGAGAGAAGTCTTTGAGATTATAAAAAAAACTAGAAAAAGAACCCGAGAGGCTGTGATGCTAGTCTTGGAAGACGGGGGACGAATACTAGACGAAAAGAAGAGAAACACGGAGTAGAACAAGGGTGAAGTCAAAAAGTTGAGAGCAGCCTCTGTTCTCGTGCCGGAAGATCGAGATCGCTGGGTCCAGCTGCTAGCTTTTCCGCCATTGACCAGCTGGTCGATTGGAGGAAGCTTAGCGACCTCATTAATCGTTACCACGTGCTAGCTTGTTTCGTTTTCCATGTTTCTGTTCCCCCGTTGCCTCGGCCACCGCTCGTGCATGCTGACTAGTACTGCTTCCATGCACAACAGTATATGAAGAAACATTAACCTTCATATGCATCATCTTACAGTGACACTTTTAAGTTGTTTCGGGCGGCATTTCTACCTGATGTGATCTTTGTTGAGCGACTTCATGCATCGATCATTTATCCACGATACGTATTAGTTGCACCAGGTATACTTGTTGTTCTTGTCCTGATCCTCTAAAGTCAAGCCTTAGATGTACTCCTGAACACCTGCACCATGCATGAAGATCCCAAGCATAATTCCAACTCCTCCCAGGAAATATATATATATATATATATATATATCCACGGTGCATCCTGGCATTGGTAGAAACAACCACTAGTACGGAGCTCAAATTGTATGTTGAAGAACACGAAAGCAACAGATCGATCGCGATGCTGATCGCCTACGAGAGTTCTGAAAAGATCGTTCTAGATAATCACACGAAGACGGGGGTTAATACCGGCACCAGTTGTAGCCAGCTATAAGGATGGTAAGCTATTGACTTTGTAGGTGCAATTAATGTTGTCGTGTGATACAATTAATCAGGATTAAAATATACTCCGCAGGAGATTAATTTTATTTTGCCATGGCATTGTTCGATACATACAGCTCAAACAAAATGACAAGAGAACGTACAACTAAACTACACGAAATTTGGCATCCAGTACACTGCTCGACCGGAATAAGCATAGCGGACACTCTATCTCGTGACCTTGTCCGTGTGACCTAATCGAGATTTCGATAGATATTGATCGAACAAAGTGACAAGGGATCGAACAAAATAGAGCTAGCCATCTGAGTACTTTACAAGAGAAAAACTCAGTAACTCAATCGAAAATCAACGCTCTAACATGCAGGTGTCAGTATGTCATGCGCATCGATGGACAGATCAAAGTCCATACAAGCAGGCGTAAGGTGCAAGTCGAATTGTTGGCGAGTGCTATGTGACTTGGCCGCTACATTCCAAGCTTCTCCGTGATAGATTTGTTGGCGGGGACAGGTGTGAAAATGAGTACTCCTAGTACGTAGTTTCTGAAAGCAACCGTAACAAGAGAAATGCAAGCACGAATTGCTCGAACGAATCGATTTTCCGTGATGAGAAGAAGTACAGTGTATGCAGCTGGAACATACGCTAGAACATGAATCAGCAACATGATATCGGCTATGCTTGCTGGAATTCATTTGGCTGCTAGAGTGATTAAGATTTTTTTAAAGAACAAGATCATCGAAGAATTAACAATACCATGTCTCGTATGCTTTGCTTACTGGGCAAGCTGTAAGCATCATGTGCTACCTATGATCAATGCAGCAAAAGATGCTTACTGTAGCGAGTCACGATGACGTGTACTTGGTGAAGCAGTAGCACGTCGTTGTATTACAGATTTTCTTGCCGGTAGAGGTAGATCACAGTGGAGAATTTTAGGGCACAGTCTGACGTGGGTGTTCATGTGCCATCGCCACTTCAGAACAGAAATGAATATCTATTTTATTTTTTAGAAAATAAATAAAGAAGTGGCTCGGATCCAAAGATGATCGTCAGCTGGTACGGTAGCTGCGGGCATGCCCCTGCATGTTGCAAGTACAGGTTTGGTACAGGTACGTCCGTACATGGACGCAGTATGGGCCGGTGGCCACCCAATCTAGCGAGCATTAGTCAACTCTTGATTACTTGTAAAAACAAATTATGATTCAGCAATTTCCACATAACAAATTACAAAGTTCACAGCAAGAGGCAAAAACTGACGAATGCAGAACTCTTATGCACCTGGATCTTGAGGTCGATCGGTCGGGATTTGAACGAAGACGGACATGCCATTCATTTTTGCCGGGAGACGCATCCATGGTCCAGACTTTGATTCAGTGGCGACCATGCACGAGTGGTCGAATGTGCCGGCCGGTCGGTCATCAGTCGTGACCGTCTAGACTGTCTAAACTAGTGGTGCACGTTGGAGATCTGTGGAAACACACATAAAGCTCAGTCCATGATAGCATAGTACCACTCCATGACTGACTCGAGCTCGGGCTCCATGAACATACGGAGTATTGTTAGGTCTTGGTCGTGGCGTACTACTGGTCCTGGCGAAGCTGCCATGCTGGGCAGCTGCTTCCTTGTTGGTTTTTAGCTAGCTTGAGAAATTAGAGAATCAATGCATGCGCGTGCTGCTTATATGCAGTTTCCCTTTTCAAAAGAATGCAAGCGAGTCATCAGTCATTAAGCTAGTGCATGTACGTACGGGCACGGACCACAGGTAGAAGTTGCGTTCTATTGCGGACGAACGTAAACTTGGGGTCAAGGTAACCATTCTTCAAGAAAATATATTATGCCCTTTTTTTCAGTTCTGCACATGTACGGTGGCTGAAAGCCTGCCGGTAACTAGCTAGTGCATGATGCTAAGAAAGGTATGCATATGATCAGAGTATGCAAATAATTTTGAATAATGTGATCAAGTAGCTAGCAAGCTGATTGATTAATCCACATCGACGAGTCCTTATCTACTATAGGCAACGTTAAACAAAGGCTTGATATTTCGAACTTTCCATCCTCATGCATGTGTGGATGGTGTCGACGCAACGTGGTTGTTGACTGTACCTGACGCGGATCCTACTGGGATCAAATGCAGTTGGATGTGTGAGGGTTTGATACTCCAGCATGCTGCTCGATCATTAGGCTACGAGGTAAGTGCAAAACACTTCATGCATGTCCGCACAATTCGTATCTTTGATTTGTTAATTAGTGTTGTAACTCGATGACTATATATATGATCGACAGTAATATAATGCAAGCCTTCCGAGTTCAGCATGCAATGTAGAGCACCGGGAGCCTAGGCAGTAGGAGATCTTCTGACTGTGCTGCTGGCATTTAGCACTCAATATATGACATAACTAAATAAATAAACTCAAAGTAAAGTAGTTTCAACTTTCCATGATGCTTTTCATGGTTAGATCATGACAAAAGAAAAAACTGGAAAGCCACTGGGAAATGTATAAAAGTATACCGCTCTCTCACATTTTTTCCTCTTCCCTTTTCCTGCCGAACATTCTTTCTCCGTTCCTGTTCCTCGCTTCCTTGCGCCTTCGTCCTTCTCTGACAGCTTTTGAGTTTGAACATGTACGGCATGTGTTCTAAGAACAAAGGTACAACTATGCTAAAGCCCGCATGCGCGATGGCGACAGCCACAATACTCTCGTCCGATGGATGAAGAAATCGTGTTGCCGCGATGTTGCGAGGCTTGGCAGTCAAAAAATAATCAAATTTGTGACGACTGATATAGTTGTATGGAATAGATGTTTCAAAAGTGGCGGTCCCTCGTCGTTCAATTCCACCACAAGTGGGCTGACCATAGGTTGCTACTGCAAGACTTTTGCAGTGAAAAAAAAGCGCAAAAGTCTTGGGTATGCCCATTATATTGCTAGCCGTACGTGCACAAAACGGTGAAGACAGGCCGGTCGACCAAGCTGCAGTACGGTGGTGGGGCTGCGCGCGCGCGACTTGACCATTCCCGCATCTGCGCGCGGCGGTCTATCGCAACCGTTCATAGTAGTGGAAGGGATCCATCGCCTGCCCCAGCGTGCACGGCTTGCCAAACTTTCGACGAGGGATCGGGACCCTCCAGATTTCCAACCATGTATTTGCTCGTCGTCGTCGTACATCCTTACGTGACCCGGCCGGGCAAATATTGGGTGTTGAAATAGAATTTGCATCAGAAGTGAGCTGATAATATGCTGGTATTGCGAGAATTTTGCGGTGAAAAATAATCTTGAGGTTCGATTTCTGTTACTCCTGTCTGTTTAGTATGCAAGGTGAGACAACGCGCGCGTGCAATAGAATCTAGCAAAACGGTGAAAGAAACAAAAGATGAAAAGAGGTAGTAGTACCCAGGTCTGGCACGATATAGAGAGGGTGCCAAAGTGCGTTTAAGTCTTGGGTGTCCTCATTCACATACTGGTACATGTGATCGTCCACGAAACGCTCGACACAAAACAGTGCGGACCAAACGAGTGCAGTGGCTGCATCCGCGTGATGCGCGACTTGACCGTTCGTTGCCTGCAGGCTTTGCTGACACTAGATTTTTTAGATACCGCACATTCCCGCATCTGTATGTGATGGCTATCGTATACACGCCGAACGAATCAACTCATACTTTACTGGAAAGTGGAATTAATCCATCCCCTGCACCAGCACGCATGGCATGGTTGCCAACTTTCGCCGTCCGAATGCGTTTTCTCGTCGTCGTCGTCGTACAGGTAGCCGTGACCCGGCCCCTTTAGATGCCTTGGGTCGTCTCGTCTATTCAACGAAGGACGTTGATTAATTTCCCGCGGCGAAAAAAAGAAGGCGTTTGGACCGTTAGACTTTGTCAAAAACAGGAAAAATGCATGGCTTTTGTGCGGTTGGTCGGTGGTCCCGTGCACCTGTGCACGCCGTACGGTGCACGTACGAAGATATACCAATGGCATCGCGGGAGATCAAAGCCGGTACGTACGTTCCCGCGTGCGGTCGAGGAGCAAGTTCAAGACTTGAGGCCTCTGGCATTCACACCGGCCACGTTCAGCGCAGCTACTATACGGTGATGATCTTTTATTGAAAAAAGTTCGTTTTACTTCCCAAATCTAAATAACGTTTTTTATCCAAAACAATTAATTTCATCTGTTTAATCCTTTGAATAAAATCTTGGATCCACTGAACATTCCAAAGTACAATTAATGTAGTCCCTAATAAAGTTTACCATTTTGTCTCCCGGTATACAAGTTTAATTTAAAGCTTATATTGTTTTTGTGTGATGATTATTTACATAGCAAGGTATGTTAAATCGTTGTAACGTATTTTTAAGTATTTCTTTTTTTTGGATTAAACTTCTAATACTTTATATGTCATCATTGTCTCAGTGATAGGGGGGACTGTTTATGTCAATGACATGTGGGCTAAGATGACATACAAAAAAATTTAGTTTAAGCCAATAGCATACAAAGTATTTTCATATTTTGAGATTATTTTTATGTATATAATATATGGTTAAGCTATATTAGATTATATAAACAATAAAAGTAATCCTCAAATAGTATGTCAGTATCTTTTTAAATTTC